>JAQIVF010001921.1:0-12348 GCA_034698365.1 Steganacarus magnus | reverse complement strand
TTTAAATATCAAAATATCATTTAAGTTACGAAAATGTCTTAAATTGATTATTTTTATTATTGAAATTAATAATATATATATATATATTAATCCACTCCATTAAACTAGTTATAAAATTTTAATAAATATTTTGAAAGTTAACTCGGTTTTTAGAATTAACTGAACATTGTCTATATAGACTTAATAAGTTCGAACATCAGACATTCAGTCATACGGACGGATAGAGTAAAAACCATAAAAATCTCTGTTCCTATAGGCAACTGGTAAAATATGCTTTGGCAAAAATTCTTCGCAAAATCTTTAATGGCGATAAAACATTTGTTACTAAAATTTGTTAAAATTCAGTAAAGATTTGTTACTAAAATAAATTCAAAGCATATAACTATGATTAACTTAGATTATGATTTTTAATAAATGTGATTCATTTTAATTTTAATTGATGTGCTTTTTTTTAAAAAAAATCAGTTATGCTTGTATTTATTTTGAAGTTTGACGATTCGTTGTATAACAAAACCTTTTTGAGCTAAAAATTTTATTTGTTTAACGTTTAGCGAGTTTCGGATATTTGATGGAATTTAAAGGCATTAATGACACCAGAGTGGGAGACACTTACAATTTAGTGGAACTCGAATGCCTCGTTCGCGCATGGAATTTAACGGGAAATCGGAGTTACAAGCAGATAGCTATCACTGTTTTAGACAACGCCCTGAAAATATTTAGGCGCCCCAACGACACCACATACACTAACGCTGTGTTTAATCTAACCAGCGGCCAAATCATAGACATCTACACCTCTAATTCGCCACTCTCTCCGTGGGGCTGGTGGTCGAGGGGACACATGTGGCTCATCGTTGGTTTGGTGGACGTGTATCGCGTAACGCGAATCAAAAGGTTTTTAGCGGCAGCAGAGAGTTTTGCGAGTGTTTATATCGATAATTTACCGGCCGATTCAATCACTTTTCACGAGTTTTATACCGCAAACTTACCGGGTTATTGGGTTCGTGACACTGCATCGGCGAGTATTGCCGCCGCATATTTCCCTGAAATAGCGAGCTATACATCGAACTCGAGATTAAGACAACGTTTACTTTCAACTTCTAATTCAATATTTCGGTCTCTAATGAGCGCTAAATACCGAGCGGATGGCAATCCTGCTTACAGGCTTCCGGCACTCGTTGCGAACGCCACGCATAACATTCCGGTACAACAAGATTATTGTTTCAGTATCCCTGACTATTACTTTACTAAAGCTATTCAATATTTGCCGCGTTAACACACACTTTCTGCTGTTTTCACATTTTTGCTAATTCTGTTTTTTTTTGCGAATTCAATTTTGCGAATTTTTCGTGAGAGACAATGTTTGTGGTAATTAAGTGAATAAAGTAAATAATAAATAATTGTGTTATCATTTACTTATTAAATTAAAATTATGCTCTAAATCTCTAAAAAAAATCTACAGATAAACGAGGATATGTTTGCGACACTATATATATAGTGAGCTAAAAATTTACTTAAGAATAATTTTCTATCATGATTGCTAGATTAACTGAAATTAATTAATATTAATTTAAATAAATATTAAATAATTAATTTAATATTTAATAATATTTAATAATATTTAATTAATTATTAAATATTAAATTAATTATTCAAATCAATATTCTTAATTTTATACTCTCTTTTTCTCTCGCTTATTCGAATCATAGCCACTATTTTCCGAAATTGTGGTCACCAAACACATCATTTTACTATTATAATTATCGCACACTTTGTTGTGCACTTTTTTATCGTTTATCGCTTCCACTATCACTCGGTTAACATTTTCCAAGTGTTTCAAATTTTTTATTCACTTCTTTTCGCTCTGCAAATAAATCACTATATCTGCCATGTGTTCGATAATATTTTCGGGCTGTTCTTCAATAGACTTGTCTTCAGAAATGATTTGAAGCGATAACGAGATTTCCTCTAACAGGCTATCGTATAGTTGTTTGGTGAGTGTGTCAACGCGTTTCATTGTATTTAATATCAGATTATTCTGTTCGCCTAATATCTCTAAAATAGACTTCCGTTTCGCCATTCCTAATACAACAATATCGGACAAAAGCGCACTTTTCTCGTCTCTCGAGTTAATCGAAGAGTTTTTATCAGATTGACTTGCAATATGTTTTTGTGTTATAGTAGTCAGTGCCTCAGGACTTCCAGCTATGCTTTTTGGTTTACTCTTTATCAAACTCGCGCGACTCAATACAGATGAGAGTGCAGTGCTGTTATCGTCATCACTGCTCTCAACGCTATCGTCAGTCTCTGTATTGACTACTGTCTTATTACTCGCATCACTATCTGATTTGCTACCACTGTTCTTATTGGTGTCAGTTTGAAATGCATTATTTGTTTGTCTTTTATTAGACACTACATCACTACTACCAGAGATACATTTTGGTTTACTCTGTATGAAACTCGCGCGACTCAATACAGAAGAGAGTGCAGTGTTGTTATCGTCATCACTGCTCTCATCTCTGTCATCAGTCTCTGCATTGACTGCTGTCTTATTACTTGCATCGCTATCTGATTTGGTATCTCTTTTTTTATTGGTGTCATTATTTTCTGCGAGTAACTGTAATAATCTCATTAATTTCACAATCTTTTGAAACTCATTATCATCACTGGTTTTGTTATTGTTTTGTTGCGTTGTTTCAGTGCTTCGGTTTTCTTTTAAGAATGGATGAGTCAGAACCTCTTGAATTGTGGGTCGTTTTTTAGCATCAAACGCTATCATTAGAAGCAACAGATTTTTCTTTATGTCGCGCGAAAAAATTTTCAAGTAAAAAGCGTTCCGGTTTCTGAAGCTTTTTCATAGCAGTCACGAATTCGGCATCGTTATTGAAAGTGATAAAGAACTCGAACATAATCAGTCCTAACGGATAAATATCCGTACTTTTTTCGCACCACAAAACATTCGCCTGTTCGGGCGATGCGTACAATTGTGTGCCCAATACAGAGGTGAGTGCAACGTCAGCCTTCGAGAAACCGAAATCAGCGATTTTGCACACATTATTCTTAATTAATACATTTGCAGGCTTTAAATCACGATGAATGATATTGTGGTCGTGAATGTATTGAATACCGCACGCTATTTCGCGAAACATACGTATTCTCTCCGTATAACTACGATTTTTTGTGTTATTACGGGTAAACCGTTCACTGAGATTGTAATCACACAATTCCATTGTAATAAATAGCTTATTATAATCTCAGTCAACAAAGTATTCGTTTAATTTCACAACGTTTACATGCTTTAAAACCACGCCATTCACCACTTCTTGTACCGCTCTTTCATAGCCCTCTTCATCCAAAAATGGTGTTTCTTTGATAGCTAACAGTTCTTTTGTGGTTTTGTCCTTCACTTTATACACTTTACCAAACCCTCTTCGCCCACTGCAAACAAACTTATGTATCCTTTTTTATTAATAGAGTCGATTCGATTACCAGGAGTACTACTATTTGCACCCATTTTTTGGTACTTATAAGGGATTTTGATTTTTTAAATATATATAGTTTTTATATTTAGGTTTCACCAACAGATACTGTTTAGTTATTTTTTATGCGCATTGAAGTTAGTAAATTTTTTATTATTTTATCGCATACCTATTTACTGCAGATAATTTCAAATGACAGCGATTAACAGCAACACACGTCTAAAGTTCAAGCGATTATGCTTTTCTGTTGTTATTTATTGAATTAATTTACTAATTAAATCGAATAAAACTTGACCACAAATAAAGATTCAAGTCATTCATTCACAACACGTTCAAAAATGTTCAAAGTTTAGCATATTTTAAATAATCGATAGTATTTATGCTTTAAAATCAAAGCAACTAAAATGACTATTGTTATCGTTATCTGTAGTACTTATAATAAGCTATTTATAAAATTGTATTAATGTTATGAAATACTTAGATCTCTTAAGCTTTAATAGAATATAGCATACTGTATGTCTAAGTTTGTGTCATTGCAAGTGACGTCAAATTCAGGAAAATCCGATTTTTCAATGGTTAACGAAAAACTAAATTTTGTTGTTGTGTTCTTTTACTTTATGTTAGGTTAGGTTATACTTCTATTAAATTTAATATTTACCTGAATAATGCTCAATATTGAACTTACTATACAAAAACATAATATTTCTGACTAGATTTCGAAATAAGTGACAAAAGCATTATTCATAATCATCGGTGAAGCGATTAGAGGAGAATCGCATGTTTTAAGCAAGCAATAAGAAGAATTGAATTTAAGAGAAAATTTTAATTTTGTTTGTTTACTTGCAATGCCCACTAATTAAGCAACACTTCCAACCACTGTTCAAAAGTGCAGTTTTATTAATTATTATTTGATGTTTTAACTGATAGATTAAAAAATTGGCACTGCGTTCTTCAAAATAGTTTTTTGGTTCATATGAATGAGGCATTTAAATATGAAAAAAAATATTAAATCACAAATTAAAAAACAATATATTTTGGAATGCATTATATATCTGATATATATTTAGAAAAATTCGACCAGAATTTCTTTTATAAAACTGACTCACTGTTCATTATCGCACCAAATCTATATTTACTTTGAAAGGATTTCTGGTAAAAGTATATAAAAGGATCAAAATTTCAAAGTGTGTTTTAGTAAAAGAATTTTCTTTTCACAACAGCGGTGAGAACTCAGACGAAAACTGTGCAACAAAATGAAGACTTTAATCGTAAGATTAACTTATATATTTTCTATTACTGTATAATTAATATTTATTAATACTAATCATGTATTTTGAAACTTAAAAGTTTATATTAGCGTTGGTATTACTGATCACAATCGCTCACTCATATCCTTACGGCGGTTACGGCAAGAATGGCAGATACTATGGAAGAAGTATTTACAACAATTATCACGGTTATGGTTATGGTTATGGTAGAGGGTATCCGAGTTGGGGTTATGCGTACGCGCCGTATAAGCACGGATACGCTGGCTATCGAAACTGGTATGGCTATGGACTCGGAAGATATTATGGATAGAAGATAATTGTTTTAAAAACACTTTTGTCTTGTCTTGACAAGAATTGTCTTAATTAAGGTTATTTGATTTTGTAAACGATTTAATTTTTATAACTTATTAATTCAATAGCAATTTATTTAACACGAGTCGACTAATTAATAAATTGATAATTATTGTCTATTTTATAAGCTAGTAATACTTTTGCAGCGATCTTTTATACACCTTAGAAGTTATAACTCTAATAAAAAAATTTTCTTTACAAATTTTGAGTGATTATTCATTATAGTGATGGAAAAAAGCTCAGAGTGAGCTGAAGCTATAGCTTGAAGCGGTGTTTACTGGTCTCAGCTCTCTTAAGCTCAAATGCAGCAAATTTGAAGCTTCATACCATCACTAATTCATTAATCTATAGATTATGTAATAGTTTTCGCGAAACCAACTCTTCGATTACCGAAATCAAACTCAACATAATAAGCGCGAATAAACACGTCGCCAAGTATTATCACATTTTCCTCGCGTGACGCGTAACCGCTAAAACCGCTGACACATACTGTCACGTCAGACAGAGTGAACGAAAGAATATACTGCGACCACATAAGTGTGTAGTCATGCGATGCGATATTGAACGTGACGTTAGGCAGTTGTGACGCTTTCTCGCAATCAACGTAATAGTAACCCAACATTCCTTCGACCGGTTTAGCGCCAATCAGTTTATTAATACCGTTCATCAGCGCGTAAGAGCCAACAATGAGCGAAGTTCCGGTGTCCACAATCACTTCGCAGTTTTTATTGCAGAAGAATTTAGTGCTACCTATTTTTATGGCATCAAGTCCTACCTGCCAATAGCCAGTTTGCACTAAAGGCGCGTAATTTAACGCTCCTTTATAGTATTTAGCGTCTGATCCGCCAAATATCACTTCACCGCCGAACGCTGTACTCAGACTTTCAGTGTTTGTTAGGTATACGGAGAATACTGGCTTAGAAATGAGTTTCTGAATAATCATATTATAGAATACCGGTGTAACGCCATTCACAGAAATTTCTTTGAACGCTAATCCTAATATTCCGTCATAGTTTTGTGATTCTGACGCATCCTGTTTCGCCACATCTGAAGTCGCTTCGCAAAACACTTGATTAGATATGGCGGCCGAACCAATCGTTAATGTATCAGCGCTGAGATACCCAGTCATAACACTGTCGCCATACGGTATGCTAAGTGTTGTGCCGATTTTCCTGTATGTCGACGACAGTGAGTTATTGTAACGTTTACTGTTTCGACACAACTGACGGGTACACGTTGTGGACGGAACCCACAGATTTGAACTGCCGGTGTCGAACGCGACGGTAAATAGTTGTGCCGGTGTTCCGATACCGATCGAACCGTAATACTGAGAATTCGCGTAATTCAATAAATTTTCGCGTATCGTACGCTTTACGGGTGAAATTGCATTTGATTTTCTAACGTTGGATATAATTTTATGAAAAATATCGGTGTCACTTGTCTTGCGTTTATTTTGTCTTCTGTTCAGAATTATACGAAGTAATTTATCTTCAGTTGTTGTGTTGCTTAAAGAAATCAATTGAAATAATAATATAATTATTATATAACTTAATAGTAGTAATTTTATCATGATATCAAAAATCCGGTTATATTTTTACAGTTAAATAAAACTGGGCTAAACAGCTGCAGAAAGCATTTCCAGTATTCAGTATTACTCTTTACTTTTGACACTTACAAACTAATGACACATATAATGAGATAAACTGATATTTTTTTCACTGTCACTCTTACCTGTGATTAGCCATTTTAATAGTGATCATGAATGATATTGAGAACTGAGCAAAAGTGACGCATTATAATGAAATTTATTATTTTTATTTTATATTTCGGAGTAGAATATACTCATTTATTTCTATTATTTGCATTGAGGTTATAATTATTAAGCATTTTTTTTAAAGATATTAGTGTTTTTTCTTTGAATATGTGTTGTTTTCCTTTTGAATCACCAGAACAATGAATCATTGAAAACTTTTTTATACTAATTTTTCGCAAAATGAAATTACAATAAAATAAGCTGTTTTTAAATTTATATCTGGCTAAATGTTTAACAACTCTTTTTTAAATAACGAACTTAATTTGGGTACTTCTCTAATATAAGATACAAATTATGAAATGACAAAATGCAAGTTCTAGGCATGAATAATCCGTTCGACGATCTTGTTATCGAAAGAAATAGTTTTACACTGGTTTCGTATTAACTTTTTATTAATATCTCAGTAGTGTTAGATAGTGAAATATTTATTTGTAATGCACAATAAATTTTAAAACTTACTCTTTATAATTATAATTTATTGTGAAAAAGTTTTTATGTGCAGTTTTTAATGTACATTTACAGTTTCTTAATAGATAAAACTTTTTTTTTAAAGTTATGTTTATAAACATATTGTTAGATTTAAATTTATTTGAAAAAATTAAAAAAAAATGTAAAATATAAATTATTTTTAAATATCATACATACAACTGAATGTCTTGTTTTTTCATAATAAAATTTGATCATTGCTGTTGCATAACACGCCATCTTTGATCGCCTGTTTTTCAAACTGTCCACTACACTCAGCCACTCCTAAACTACGGACACTCTGTTCAAGTTTGTTCAGCGCATTGAGTTGAAAAACTATGATAATCACTTCGGGTTTGCCAGCAAAGGTCAATCTTCTCATCCAAGACGCAACACTCTCATCTCTGAATTCAATCCAACCATTTGCTTGCCAGTATAAACACGTGTCGTTGTCATTATAGAAATCTCGTTCGTGTAACTCAAATCGGTCTCTAGTATTGAACGTGAACGTCGAATAATTCTGCTCTTTTTTCGAATATTCTCTATTAACCGCATTCAATACAAACTTTCTAATCAGATCTAGTACTGTATCACTTACTTGACTCGTATCATCATTTCGTTCTATTAGTTGGTATTGTTGTTGAGGAGAAAATCTTTTCTCATAATTATAATTAAACTGATGTTCATCTAAGAAATCTTTGAATTCATCATCGGATATAACCAACGGTTGATCTAATAGCATATCATGCGTTCTATTGTTGTTTATGTTGAAAACAAGTTCTGGAAATCCTTTGCCGAAAAAATTCCATTTTATGCAATAAATAGCACGCAACGAGTTTTCTATCGCTTCGTTTCGGTGAATCGCGTGAACTGCTGCTATTGGTTTGTTTTTAATTACAGATGCCAGTTGTGGCCACTCTTTTTCCAAATTGTCGAGTATGTAGTGCTCGGTTGATACTAATCTGACGAGTTCTGAAAAACTTAGAGCTCTCATTGCAGCGCATTTATTTAAAACTCTGTGTTGAAATTTCAATGAAATTACTTTTTGTTTATAAGGAATTCATATACTACAGTATACTGCTTTTACATCATTTTAATTTCAGGTATACCTACTCCTGATGTGACGTAAAATAGAGAACTTTGTGTAGTTTCAAGTCAAGTAAAATAATGTCGCGTTTTAGTTATTGTAAAATTTATGCCTTTGTTATCAGTTTTGTTATTTAGAGCTAAAGTTAGAGAAAATGCCTCTTTATTAGATTAAATTTTATCAAATTGATTATATTTAAGTTGTTCCGACTTCACAAAGGAAAACCAAAAAATTTCAAGTGATTTGTTATCAACTCAAGTAAACTAAAAGCTCTAAACGCTTACAGATTAATATTTTCAATAGGAATTCTTATTTTCTAATTTGCTCTAATATAGACTGAAGGTATTTTATGAATGCATATATAACCACGTATTGTTCATAACTTTTATTTTAAGATTTAAAATTTAATTTTTTAATTGACGAAACTATTTAAAAAAATCTACATACAAAAATTTAAACATTATTTTCTAAACAATAGTCAAATTCTTGCAAACCTTTTTCTTACGATTATTCATATATATGAAACTCAGAATATCAATGTCAGTTATTTATATTTAAACCTATTTAATGCTGAAATTTAAGATTCCACTTAATGTTATTATTGATAATTTAAGTGCATTTAATTACTTCCGAAGCACAGAGAAAAATGATAAAATATATCACAATATTCACTCAAAGAATTATCATTTGCTATTCTATTTGTAAGGCAATATTTGTTTAACTTTCTGTTTTATTATGCTGTATGTCATCATCATTTTATGGGAATGTGTAAAAATTGAACATTAATATACACATAAATTTTTTCAAACTGATTTAAGTTTGTTGTCGAGTATAAAATAATTTGCAAATTAAAGCCAATAAATAATCTGTTAATTTTATCATTAAACCTCATTATTAAACCTAATTTTATCACGTTATTTATAGAGATGAAAGTTTAGGCTGAGCACGTATTCCTAAGACTTTTCAATAGGCACTAGGCTGACAGACTTGAGTTCATCGCAGGCTGAAAGGCTTAGGCTGTATAAAAAGTTGTAGGCTTAGGCTTAGGCTTAGGCTTAGGCTTAGGCTTAGACTTAGACTTAGGCTTATGTTTAGGCTTTGGCTTTGACTTAGCCCAAGAGCCTAAAACCTTAGGCTTTATCAAAATATTATTTCAAATTACACTATTATTCTCATAAAATTTTTTTAAATAGTATTGTTTTTTTCTAAACATTATTTTTTGGAGCCTAAAGGTTAGCCTAATTTATTGTATAGGCTGTAGGCTTAGTACCTTAAAATAGGAAGTCTTAGGCTTAGAATCAAGTCTAGAGCCTACGAAATAATGTAGGCTTAGGCCCAGCCTACAGACTAAGCCTAAGGTTAGGCGGACTATATCTTTCATCTCTAGTTATTTATTAATGATAAAATTTTATCTAGCGTTTTATATAAATTTATACTAAATGATAACACTAATCTAATTAAACTGCATAAAATCCATTGATATAAAGAAAATTTTTTAGCTGAAGCTATATTCTTTAGTTTTGACGTTCATTACTAGTCTTTCACTTCATTAACAGTTTTTTATGATAAGTGCAGACTAGTGATAATAGTAGACATTTACTGCTTTTACATTAAGACTAAAATTAATTTCGGATTAAGTATACATTTTTTAAGCTTTGAATATTTTTGAACGTTGTGTTATTTTTTTATAATTTGTAAATAATATTTGTATGTTAAAATAAATACTGGCAATACAAATTTTTTAATTTTAAATTACATGTTCAAACGCCTATAGCAAATGCAATTAATAACAGAAATTTTTTAATAAAAATTTTGTTTGGACTTTAGACGTGTTTATGTTGATCGTTGCCATAAGAAATTATCAACATTTAATTTCACGTATGAAATACTAGCATAACATAACTGCGCTATTAATCAACAGTTACTCGTAATTGTTAACAATAATTTATTTCAATCATTTTAATTGTTTGAAATCCAAAATGGGTGCAAATTTTAGTAATCAAAATGAGTTGATTTACAAAAAAGGGTACATAATATTGGGTGTAATAGGCGAAGGAGCGTTCGGTACAGTGTATAAAGTGAAGTACAAGACCACTAAAGAATTGTTTGCTATTAAAGAGACACCATTTTTAGGAGAAAAGGGTTATGACAGAGCCATCAAAGAAGTGGTAAACGGCGCAGCTTTGAATCACGTAAATGTTGTGAAATTCAACGAATACTTTGTCGAACGAAAAGCAAATAAATTATTCATTACAATGGAATTGTGTGATTACAATCTGAGTGAATGGTTTACGCGTAACAACAAAAATCGTAGTTATTCTAAGGGAATACATATGTTCCGTGAAATAGCGCGCGGCATTCAATACATTCACGACCACAGTATTATTCATCGCGATTTAAAACCGGCCAATATTTTGATTAAGAATAATGTGTGCAAAATCGCTGATTTTGGATTATCAAAGGCTGCCGTTGGCCTCACCTCTGTGTTTGGCACACCGTTATACTCATCGCCCGAACAGTCTAATGGTTTGTGGTGCGAAAAAAGCACAGATATTTATCCGCTGGGATTGATTATGTTCGAGTTTTTTATCACTTTTGATAACGACGCTGAATATGTGTCTGCTATGATTAAGATCCGGAAACCGGAACGCCATTTACCAGAAACATTTTTCGAGGGACACAAACTCATAAGAGCTGAAAAATTTAATGAAGCGAAAGAATTGATGCTACAAATGTTAGCATCTGATCCTACAAAACGACCCACAATTCAAGAGGTTCTTAGTCATCTATTTTTAGAAGAAAACAAAACCCCAGAAACCAAAAGAACCCATCAAAAGACGCGCAAAGATTTTGAGCTTGAAGATCTAAACACTGAAGCTTTGGATGTTCTAATTAAATATCAGGACATATTTAAATTATTTAATGAAAATCCTGGAGCAGCTATTTTCGCATTAAAAAAGAAAGGTTCTCTCAAAATAATTTGCTGTGTTCTCAATATTTCCACTGAATTTTTTGGTGATCAACTTTGTTCGGATAATTTTAGAATATTAATGATGTCACACATTGAACTATTGAACTGTATTAATTTTAAGGTGGAATTAAATAAAGCGCTCTGCGAAATATGTACAGAAATTTTCGATAAATATTCTCGAATGTTTCCGAAATTGCCAACTATTTCACGGCCAAATACTGGAAGATTTATGTTAGCCTCTAAAGGTTGTTATATTGTGGACAACGTGTGGATTTTTTGGCAAATATCCGGACGAATTTATGTGACACAAACCGCCAGTTTACTAAACTATACTAGTATTTTTACCGGAAATCCTGAAATTAAGTTTGTGTTTATCGATCTTGTTAGCACACAAAACATAGAAGATCTTCTATCCCGTGATTACGAAAGCGGAAAAAACATTATAATAGATAGGTTTAATATGTGCAGTTAATATAAGGTATTTTTTAATTTTCTCGGTAAATTTATTGCCCACACGTTTGTGACTATTATTTATAAATTAAAATTACTCGTAAATTATTCAAGAGAAAAAATTAGATAGTATTCGTGGCATAAAATTGGGTTAATTGCATTTAAATATATTTAAACTATCATCGAAACATAAAATTACTAGAATATCTAATATGTTAATCCGAAGAAAATAAAGTGTTTTCTATCGAAACACTGTTCAAAGTAACTGTTAAATTACACATTTAGCGGTACTATTACGTCACAATAATAATTTTATCATTGAAATTATATTGTTTTTATTTTTAAACTACTAGATTACAGATTACAAATATTTAATATAAAACTATCGTGAATTATTAAACTGGCATTAACTGATAAACTAATAAAAAAATTTTAATAAAATAAATACTTTTAATGTTAATTAAAAG
>JAQIVF010001920.1:0-12348 GCA_034698365.1 Steganacarus magnus | reverse complement strand
ATTTTGTTTTCCTAGCAAACAAAAAATTGCCTTAAAGCTGGATTTCATCACATTCAACATACAACATAGAACATACAACATAGAACATACAGTATGTACAGTAACACTGTTTGTGTGATAGTGTTGATCATTTAAAGCACATTATTAGCCGTATAATGTTTGCAGCTGCAGGTGTAAGCAAAACAGCTAAACATTGTGTGTCACTTTTTAGTCACAGACTTCACAATGAGTACAAGTGATTATTAAGGTTCCTGTTGGCGAGTGTTCTCATCATTTGTCATTCAAATATAGATTTTGTACATAAAAGAGAGATAGTTGTGTACATTGAACATTCACTTACAATGAACGCCTACTCAATTGTCAGGCATATCATCAAAGTACGAGTACAGATGCACTTCTGTAGCGGTACACTACTCGTCACAGTACACCCTCGCCTTTAAACAGAAAATATAAGATGAAAACGGAGATTTGTGTGCATCAAAACTCTCCATTGATATTTCAAGTCTTTCATTGGGTCTACAAAAGCAAAAACGCGCAGACAGCTAATGCAATAAATTATCTTATTTTTATTTTCAACTTTTGCCATTTCGGCCACAAAAGAAGTGACAACAGAGAAATAATACCATAGCATCAAAGCAAATAAACTTAGTTCTCTCTAGAAAAAAAAAATTATTTTTTGTCAGTCAACAATATTTTACAGTTGCGTGAAAATCAGTTATAAAAATAAACTCCGCTATCTTTTACAATCAAAATGGTCAGTAAAAGTTCATTCATTTGAAAAAAATATTAATCCATTTACGTCTGGATGCAAAGATGACACACAGCTTGCATTTTTGTTTAGGAAAAAGCAATGAGCACGAGGTGTTTACAGTTGACGTTTGTATCCGATTTGCATCATGACTATTGTGCAAACGAGATGAACAAACAAATACGACTGCAAAATGTGAGGCAATGCAAATGAAAACCCGTTGCTTTGAGTGGTTTATGTGAGGGTGAAATGAGAATTGAGATGAATTGGGCGTGAAGTAAAGGATCAACAAAATAATATTCATTGCAACAGTAACATTGACAAAGAAACCTAACTCTCGCTCTAACGCTAACCTAACGCTAACTCTAACTCTAACTGGGACACACTTTTGTGTGCCGTTCCCAGACTATATGCTAGTGTATTACGCACAGAGATAAACAACAATAATATTAAAAACATTCTAAATTTACGTGTCACATCAAATGTCGATACCATTACATGTTAAACTTTTCTTTAATTTAATTAAATCAAGCATTATTTTTCCTATAAACTACATATAATTTATTGTTTCTCGTAAATAAAAAAAATTATTTAAATATACAAAAATCATTACACTGCCAAAAATTGAAAATCTGCAAACGTTTTACAGTCATGCAGCAGTCAAGGAGAAATAGCAAATATCATTCAATAATTTAATTGAATTTTTAATTCAATGAATTTAATGATTTTTTTAATTTGGTGG
Organism: Steganacarus magnus; assembly: GCA_034698365.1. Classification (NCBI taxonomy): domain Eukaryota; kingdom Metazoa; phylum Arthropoda; class Arachnida; order Sarcoptiformes; family Steganacaridae; genus Steganacarus; species Steganacarus magnus. The sequence goes on along the minus strand of JAQIVF010001920.1, from coordinate 10,858 downwards.
TCGATAAATTGGAAAATCCTAAAATTTTTATTGAAATCGAAATTTTATCTTTGAATTGCCATTTATGGCGCAGAAACAATTCAATTCTAGCCAATATAATAAAATAAAAAGACTACACAATTAATCTTCTCTCAAGTCTTTTTTAAAAAATAAACTTAAATTGATTCAAATATTTTTATCTGGTAAATTTTATACACAAAAGAGTTTAAAAGTTTGAAATTTAGTTGCAGTCTTTTTTTCTTAACTTTTAACGAATTTAAAAAATCAAAATATGGTAAACATTATTATAGAAAATTAAAAAATTGCATAAACTGGTAAAGCACTAAAAAATTTGAAATTTGCAAAGTGTTTTGTCAATTCAATTTTTAAAAAATTAAAAAATAATTTCTAATACAGAGTTGCCATTGAATTATATAATATACGATTGCTCGAGAAAACAGTTATATTATGGAAACGGATAAAAATAAGTGCTATACGGTATATCTAAGTTCCTTCCGCTGTCTGACCGCGCCTTCAGTTTACCGATACAGGAAGAGAAAGGAAATATGAAATGATTGGATTGTCTCACATTGTGAGATGGAGAGTAAAACACATCATCACGTAAATACACAATAATAACAAAATTTCTAATGAATTATGAAGAGTAAGCAAAAACATTACATCACGTTTTGCCAAATATCATTATAATTAGCATTGCGAGCAAAATTAATGACAAATAAATTACTTTCGAACCAATTCTAGTTTCGTTTCGATACACTATTTGCTATTAATTTAGATTTTAGTTTTATCTAACTTTCTATTCTCGATAAACTGAACAATAGAGCTGAACTTTCTGTATCAACATTTGCCAGTTTCGCAAAAATTTCAATTAAGAATTTGGTGTGTGTTCGCGCAAAATACGCTAACAATGAATGTAGAACTTCAGGAAAGAACGCTATGATTTTTACTATCTAACTATAAAAGACAATATATATTCATTTACAAAGAGATTATCGAAACCTTCCTAAAGCTAATACGTTAATATTACTTACGCTCAGAGGCGTAATACTTAAAAAATCACGGCTACAGTTGCTTTTCTGGTGATTAAGCAAATAACACGTATTTTATATTCTCAATAAAATTCAAAATCGAAAATTGAAATCTCAAAAATTAAATATATAATCAATATTTATTTTAATTAAATTATAAAATAAATCTCAATTTAAAATTCAAACCAAAATTTATGCTGCAAAAATTTTTTTACAAAGTACTGTATTGCGATTTTCCTGCAGTAAATTGTGTGGCATTTTATTTTATACAGATTGTAAAAAAACAAAGTTTACATATTTAACACATTTTAAGATCGGTACTAAATTGTAAAAACACGATTAAATCACATTTAAGATAAAACAATTTCATTATTAACTACAATACATACGATATAAAATATCTGTAAGAGAAATATCTAAGCCAAGAATCGGTAGGCGAAGCAGTGGTTAATGCTAGTACCGTATCTAAAAATATTGTCATCAAAAAAGTTAGTAACGCCACTGATTAAGGTTAGATTATTATATAACTTGGTATTGTTTGATGATAGTTACAGTGCAGTTCAGTGATGATGTGTTGAAGCTGCAGATTGAGTGCAGTGATGTTTGAATCTATGTGCTAACCCCGCAAAGGAAGGAAAACGGAAAAAGTCGGGATATCCTCGGGAGCTGACTGACTCTCTACAACTCATGGCTTCGTACAAATCAAGGAAAGAGTTCACCACAACATTCTTATCAGCATTATGGCAACATTAAAGAATGGAAAGAAACGCGATATTGGAAAAGAATTGAGAAAGAAAACTCTATTGAGAGAAAGAGTATCACCAAATCAGACACTGTCATCATTGAGAAAAAGAAAAGAACCGATATTATGAGAGCAGTAACTTTATTCTTGGTTTTTTCAATACTGATACACACCAGTGAATATAGCATACAATATCAAAGTAACTCTATTATATATTTTTATATATATAGAGGCAAAAGAAAGTTTTTTGCTTTTCAGTATTGGTATTACAAAAGCAACTTCACATCATATATGACTTTCTATTCTTCACACAAAAAGTGATTGGATGAAAGGATATTTGAAAGGCCACCAAAACGTCTGGCGGCTAAATAGCACTTCGCAATATGTAAGGTAATGGAAGTAATGGAAGGAACCCAATCAAAACATACCGAACAGATATTCTTCAACAACTCAACACACACACCACACGCCAGCACTGCAGTATGTACAGTGTGTGGCATACTGTCATACTGTATGCATTATGTAAGCGCTATAACATATAAGAGCCATATCACCATATCGTACGCATCGTATGATAAAACGTTCAATACTTTTCCATATGTTTTTCAGAGTAAACCAATTCATAATATTATGACACGGGCAACATATCAAAGCTAACCCTCAGGCGATTGCCAACGCATCAAACCAACCAACATCTCATCATTACTGTGTATTTGAGCGCAACTTATGCAATAAATCTTTATGATTATCTGCACCAAAAACTATTTCTACCGACTATAGTAAACATACTGTATATATACTGTATATATTTGTAGTATATATGAACTTATAACTTATATTACACTTGATTTATAGCAAATAAGAGCAGAGAGTATTACTTTAAAAGTAAGTGTTCATATTTATTCTGTATCTGGTTTAATATTTATACGCTTTTCGCGTAAAAATGAATCGGCGCTTCAAAATAAAATAATATAATCGTATTAAGCCTAAACTTTCTAGTTATTTAAGAATTCAAATAATAGCTTAAATCATGTATTATTATTCACTTCACTCATTATTTGCTATATAGTAATAAAAGAAAGCGAATAAATAGAGATGCCGTTTGTATGTGAGCTCTATTTGAATTTGCTTTTAGTTGCGAACAGAAATGTTCACATCAATGGTTACAAATCTAACGATTCTATACTATCATTGTATAAAATAGTGATAACAGATCTGAAATTTATTACGAATGACTCTCCATAGTATCAAAGTAAACATCAATTAAGCCACTGCTTTACAGTCGACCTCTTTTTGGTGGATTATCGCTAACATTGAAACAGACTTGTTGTGCATTGAAGCGACCAAACAATGGATTTGAAGATGCGGTCAGCATTACATCGCCCCTATAAAGACACTCCAGCGCAGTATTTATTCAATCCTATCACAAAAACAACGGCAAAGGAATCTTTTCAACTTTCGCTGTAAACTCTTTTAGAATTTAGATTACTGTCAAAACTAAGTGAAGCGTTCTCAGCAACAAAAAGCCACATATAGTTAACTCCCACTGATGTCAGTAAAAATATCTCTAACAAGTTGAACGTAGTGAACATTCAACGCACAAAAGATTGCTATGAAAAGAACTTTTTCTGCTATAAAATCATGAAAAGTGATGACCTCACGTGCAAATTGTATTGATAACTACAAAAAAGAGCTCAAAAACATTTGACGCCTGACCAGAGAATGCATTAAAGCGTGTAAAGATTATTTTTTTCTCCAACAGGACATCAAAATTGTAGCTCACATTAAATACATTTGTTGTAAGTATTTTCAAGCATACAGTACAGCACACTATTCACTCACAACACACTCAACAGCCCAACAAAATATTGATTAATCTTTATTCGATGCACTCAATGCTCGATAATAAAATAACTGGAAAATTGGCACCATCTATGGCTCAAATAAAATCTCTTATTATCGATACAACCAATAATAAGAATAAAATGATAACGAAATTACTTAATTATTATTCATATGGGAAAATACGGTACTACTATTTATTTGGTGAGTATAATCCTATTGTTCGCAGTACTGTAAGCATTACAGTGAAAAATAATTTAAATTTCACCAAAAAAACAAGTTAAAAATGTGCGCAGATATTAAATTTAGATAAACAAATTTTGTTTCGCGTAAATGTTTTGACACGATTTTGAGGTAAGGTTTCTCGTTTGGGTGATTGCATATTGCATTTCGCTGTTAAATGTCTTAATTGACACATATTGTTAGACACGCGACACACATATAGTTGACTGCTGCAGCCAATAGTACCTAACCTTTTCTTCCCATCAGTTCATACACAAAACTGAATCAGTTGTTAATCATGCATTCATACTCTCAATAGTGGCAAAAATGTACTGTGTTTTGATTTTATGACATCATGCGAATGTTGTTAATGCTAGAGAAACGTGTTTTAGTTGCGCAGTATGTACTCGTTTATATGAGGCAATGAACAATAATCACCACAAATGCAATGCTTAGTTCTATACAATATGTTTAGCCGTGAGAAAACTTTTCCGATAAAATAAACACACTTTAAATGACAGATATATCTAAACATATACGCAATAAAACTTTGTATAAACATTTAATTGAGAAAATTAAATTCTATTTTCAATTAGTTTGCATTTATAATGGCAGTCAACTATTATAAATGCATTTTGCAAAAAAAAAGACAACACTTACCATTTTTATTGATCCTAAAATTTAAGCCAGGATTTTGTGCGCTGTTGTACACTAAACTTTGTGAATATGATTTGCTATTTGAGTCTAAAAAATATTAAAAATCGGTTTCAGTGTTCTATAGAAATAATTTTAAAAATAAATCTTACATGAATTATTGGAGATACTAGAAAGCGTGCCAATTGTCGATGAATTTTGTTTTTCTTTGCATAAATTTAGTGATGCACTTGCTATTGAAATAATGAGCTAAATTAAGTATTTACTGTGTCAGAAAAATCTATTTCTAGATGAGTGCTCACATTGTCTTAATAACTGAAACTGCGAGTAAAGTAGTTCTCCATTGTTAGAATTGGTTAGCTTTTTAAAATCCTCTCTAGTCATTCTGCATAAGTCTTTGCCCATAAAATGATTGAAACGATTTATATCAATGTCATGGAGCGAGAAATCCTTAATAGTCCATTCTAACCATTGTCTTACGGTTTCCCAATTCCAGTAAATTGGATCTAAATCTTTTGAAAAACAATTGATTTTATTGTTTTAACTATTGGCTCTTTTATTATCATAAAGTAGGAGTGAAGCTAAAATGTTAATGTTTAGGCCAAATATACGGCAATCGGAAAACTTCACATTACTATCGATCGACGCATGGCTACTATTATAATTGTGATTCGAAACAACTTGCGTTTACCGTTTATTTTCTAAACTAACTCTTAACAAATATAAACCTATAAAATTGAGACATTCGCCATAACCATATGTCATAAAAGTATAGCCAGCTATTGTTTAGACAATTTAACGTTTACTTCTTTATTTATTACCATATTATTATAGTGAATCAATAAATAAATTTAATGGTGCAATAATTTCTTTTATTATTATTATTGATATTTATTTATTAAATATAATAAGGAATTTAATGATTTGCATTATTAAATATTTTCGCAATTAGTTTATTTATGCTATAGTTAGTTAAATAAATGAAAGGAAACGTATCACTTTCCGAGAAGGAAAACAATCGGTAATACCCGACGTCACTTCCCGACACTCAACATCCGTTTGTTGTTAAATCTGATTTGCATCTCAAACTTATAGGTTTTAAATATCAAATAACAAAACTATACCATCAATTAAAAATGTAAACAAGTATCCCATTAATATCTACTAAATTAAAATTAATAATTATATTGGTTTCAATTTATTCCAAAATGCAAAGTCATTTTCGATTAAATTTCTTAAAATAATGGCATAATTTATGTTTAATAATTTAATATGTAATTTTAGATAATAAAAAATGTAGAGCGATTAATTAAAAATTATAAAAATTATTAAAAAGTAATCTCCATGAGAATTATATTAATTTTGTTTATAAAAATTTACTAGTAAGGAAATGTTGGATTGAGAGGATTTAAGAGAATTGAATAGCCTTTCTGTAAGACAATTTTCTCTAATGAAGACAATCAAGTAAATTCAGCATGCATTTCTAAATTTCAATTTGATAACTATTAATATATAAATCGTGTTGAGATTTATAATTATGAAATATATAATTTTAAAAAAGGTAATAGAAATTGATATATACATAATGTAACCAAATTAAATTATTTCTCTGATTTTTACTTTTAACAAGTCTTCTTTCTAATTGAAATTGTCTTAAAATGCTCGATTTCAGACTTTAGATACACTAAAACTAATATTATCTTACTATAAATAATAAAATATAAATTATTACTTCAATGACTTCAGAATCATGAAATGAAAGAAAATGATAAAACTTAAAATTTCAGAATCGTATAGAAAAAATGTATCATAATTTTTTAAAATAATTGAAAGTAAATAAAAATTGAGAATTTTGTTTAAGGGACTCTGGATGAAACACTGGCCTGCTTTTTGCTAAATTCGTAAATATGATTTAAATATAGATTTTATTAAGTTTTATTAGTCAATGCAAAAGTTGTCGATATAAAATAATAATCATTTGTGATATTTTAAAAATTGATCAATTATTGCACTGTTATGATGTTAAGCTTTCTCTATCGGAATTTTGAGCGAAATTCTTAATTTTAAATTATGTACACATTTTATGGTAATTAATAGAAAATACACCTGATGTTAACTACAATTGTGAATCAGTATTATTTAATTTCTACAATATAATCTAAGTAAGTTCTAAATTATGCTTTATATAATTTTTTGTAAATAAATAACTCATATAAACTTACTTGATGTCAAATTAAGGCGCTTTTCTTCATTGTTTTGATTATTAATTGAATTGTCAATCAGCGTGTTTGAACGGTTTGAATTCGATATCAATCCTAAATCATCTCTTAAAGAGTTGTTTTTGGATGAACCATTTACTGACACTAAAATAATCCAATAGTAATTTAAAATTTATTAAAAATTATTGTTCATAGCACTATAAAAATTTGTTTCGAATGACTTGAAAATTTGTTGTGATTAAGTAATAAAACGAACTTTACATTTTAAATCAAATATTTTAACAACCTTAGTATTATAAAGATAACTTTTTCAATAAAATCTTTATAAATTTGGCAAAACCTTATTTTATAATTAATAAAGAATTATAATATATGTAATAAAATATTATTTAACAAATTAAATTGTAATAAACTTTTTCGTTAGTTGAGTATAAGTTGAAACTTATAATTTAAATGATATTAAATTATTCGCTTATAAAATTATGCTTCGAAAAATCATCGGAAAAAATAAGATATATTGTAACAAAATCAATATTTATTATAATTTTACTCTATATATCTGTCTGTTTATGTTCGTGAGACTGACAGATAGAAAAGAACGAGTCTCGTGTTATTTTCCATTATTCTAATAAAATTAAGGGTTAAAAAGTCTAACAAAAATCTTTAAAAAATTTTACGCGTCTATATAAACGCTCTTTTTTTAAATAAAAGCTTGAATTGTTTGAATACAAAGTAAATAAAAATAAGTTATAATTTAATATATGGCATACATTTGTCATTTTTGAAAAGCAGAGTAACTTACAATTCGCAGAATCGCTATAATGCTGGTTATTGTGCAGAGTATTAGTAGAGAAAGCACTCGCAGGGCATAAATATTGATCCCTCAGTGCAAGCAAATGATTTGTCTCGTTTTCATTTTTTAATTCAATGTCTTCATCCAAACATTTATCATCATTATTGTAAATATATCTTCTCGCGTCTGCGGTAATATTGCAGCGATAAATGCAGGCTCCGGGCCATCCATTGCTCGCACTATTATTACTGTGAGAAATTATAGTATTGTCTCCATTGCTATTATCTTCGAGCGAACTCGAAACTGGACTGTTTTCTTCTACTTTAACGCGTATCGATATGCGATGCTGACTGACAGAGTTGGGAGAAGTGCCAGTTTGTTGACTGGCTGTCGAGATGGATGCGGTCGCTTCCAGTATGTTATTTGTTGCGTTACAAATGTTTGCCTTTTCGGTGTCGAATTCGCGAATCGCGTTCGCATTTGTTGTTTGAAAGTTCATATTCTCGCACTTCTTATTGTTTGTAAATATACTCAATTCAAATTTGCTGATTGAATGCGCGGCTGTATCTCTAAAATATTTATGAAAAGTTAATCTGTTAGAAGCAAGTGAACGGAAATCTAGTGTTACGAATGAACGCTAAACACTAATCAATGCTATTATTGGCTGACAAATATCGTACGCATATATGCTAACAATTTAATTACATCATAACAATGATTGTGTTGTGTAACAAACATCAAAAATAATGATAGTATCGTGTTTTTGTCTTCGTTCGCATCACATAATGCAAAAGTTTCCCATGAGGTCCATATGAATATATAAAACATAAATATAGATAGAATTGATCATTTCAGCAGTTGTCTAGTCTAGCAATACTAGCAGTACTTGCAGTGCATTGGATCGACTTAGTCCCCCACTAACCACTTATGATGGGCAGAGTCGAAAATTATGCACAGCAGGCAATAATAGAGTAATGGGATGGTTAGCAATGTTAACGATTGCTTTCAATTTTTGATGTACACATTATATTTTATTTTGGAAATTTTCATTTTAGCTCAACATGAAATCAAAAGTAGATGCGTATTATGAGTTAAGCGTGTCAGTAATATTAGTAATATTTGCGTGTTTACTGCATCGTTTTAATGAGTTACATATTTTATATATGCATTGATGTGCATCTGAAATGAATTACAAATAAGCAAACGGAGTAGAGATGCCAATAAGGAGTGTGCCATTCAAACGTCAGAGGAAATTGAGTCAGCGTTCGGCACAGCACTATATTGTACTATAGTCTAATACATTCTACACAATTCAATTGATGCCGATTGTGATGCTGATGTAGCTGATGCTCGCTTCTAAAAAGCGATACAATTCAGTACCAGCACTAAACTTGTGCCGCATTTATGTTCGTTTGACCATAAAATGGCACGTGTCGACACACTCAGATGAGCGCATCTCTAATATATGCATTTCTTTTTCCCATGGATGCTCCAACGCATGCAATCGATGCGAGCAAACGATGCCCAATTTCACTTTTTCAATCAAACTAATAATTAGTTTAAAGTCAATGATTATAAAACGCTATTTTATTGTCCTCACATCATTATTTTAGATTTAATGATATTTCCTATTATATGAGCACTAATATAATATAGACTTAAGATAATATAGCGTTTAATACCATTTTACTAAAATTTATTTTAAACAAATAAACTATTATAATCAGAGCTTAAAGCTTTATATACGAAAAAACTAAAAATATGTACATAAAATATTTAATCAAAATATGTATGTTCAAGTCATACAACAGCAATTAATAATCAAAAACTTAGTAAAATTAACCTTCATATTACAAGAAATTTTATGTCATCTTTATGTGTTGATGCAAACCCAGACTCGAAAGTTCTAAGGATCAGAAATCTTTGCTCAATTTTGGCCAAAAATTTCAGGATATCAAAAACTCATCGGATTTTAACGACAATTAAAATATTTAAATAAATAAAAAATATGTACAATCTTATTAAATATGATGAATATGTAAATAAAAATTATAATTGTATTTTAATGGAAAAATCTAAAGATAAATTATTTTTCCAACTTTTATTACTATTATTTAAAAGTTTTCATTGTTCCAAAATTAATTTAAATTTCTAGAGTAAATTAATGGCTTTAATCTAAATAAATTAATGGTATTAATAATGAATGTATATTTTTTTGAAAAAATAATAGTTATTTTTAAAATTATTGCCAATCATAATATCACAGTAAGTGAATCCACACAAAACCTACTTTAGGTTTGAATCACCATTCAACAAAAATTTTAACCTAAAAATTATTAATACCAGACACTCTGCAAAAGTTTTCTCTGGTCACAATTAGCAGCTCTTCTCAAATCACATTACAGTTCCGGCTTTCAATAGGACTGGTACTTAAATTTTCTGACGACTTTGTCAGTCTACAGTTTTAATACTTAAATTGTAATTTTACTATTAAAAAATAAAATTCTTCTCTGATAAATGAACACAGTATAGTTCATCTCATTAAGTCATATAAATAAGCTCTCATTATGGCTCAGTTTAAACTAAGTTTTCTAGCTGTTGCTCAGTTCAAAAAGTTTAAAATATTTTCTCAAAATGCATTAATTTTTTTCAAGGAATAATTCTTTAATACCATTTTTGTAAATAACATAATTAAACATCAACTCAAACCGTTTCGAACAATTTTGTTTCTTTCACAACTATTGTTAATTTTTATAAAGTGTTAGATTTATTAAGTCTTCTATCAGCAAATAATTTTACTTACAATTAAAAACAAAAATATTTCTCCGATTGGGTGCATTCAATTTTATTTGATCAAACTCGTAAAGTTTTCGAAAAAATGATTAACTATCCGATACGCGTATGCGTCCCAGACTCCAATGGTCTTGTAAGCGAGCGCTGCTTTGATATTTCTCCAATTTTAGGGAATGAGGTCAATCTCTTCTGATTTCAATCTCATCTGATTTAAATGACAATGTTTTGGACTTGATTTAAAAAACTGAAACTCATAGCATTTTAACTTCTTAAAACTGTTAGAATTTCGCTTCTTTTAAACTCAGAGCTTATGAACAACAATTTTTAAACTTTTGGCCAAACCTAAAAAGGATTGAGGACTTACGAAATTTTTGAAAGTTGGATTTTTTAAAAATAATTGAAGGTACAAACCTCACCTAAGCTTCCGCTCATACCACTGTATTCAATAATATGCATAGTTTACTTAATTTAAATTTATATTAATAAAGTAATTTCACAGCTTTTCTCTCGCGTAAAACAACAGCAATGTTAGGGGGAGAGGGAAATGTTAAGGGAGTGAGAGGAA
>JAQIVF010001919.1:0-12350 GCA_034698365.1 Steganacarus magnus | reverse complement strand
TCAGTGTACGTACGACACTGATCAGTGATCACTCATTTATAGAATTCACACCCATTCCAGTGAACAATACATTTTTTGCAGTACATTCGCATGTAGTTTTAATCAAAAATGTATTCTTTCTTGCAAGACAAGTGTCAAATTTATAAATGACTATCAAACGCAACGAAAATGATAAGTGCGCTAATTTTTATATAGATGGAGCTTTTAAAAACACTTCACTTTTGAAAGTTTCAGTACTCGTGTGAAAAATTTTTTTTGCTAAACTTTCACCACTAATATCTCTACCGTTAGTTATGTGTGTCCAGATGTTAGTTGCGGTCAGTTAACGCAAAATCGATAGCATTAGAAGCATAGTAATAAAACATGAGCTAAGAAGAGACGTCTAGCTTTTATAATACCTAATCATGCGTTATTAATAAAACCTTTTAATATGAATCATTCTTAAAAAAATTTAAAACATATACATTTTCTTTTTAATCACATTCTTAATGTCTCGCTCTGATATTTTTTCTATTTTTTAAGATTTTTGTATGTTTTTAAGATTTTTTTCCGTGTTAACCATTACCAGTGTAAATACAATACGCACATAACAACACACCGGCAAAGCAAACTTTGCATACTATAGTGCAAAAAGTTTTTATTTACTAAAGCGATTGATTTTTTGTTTCCCGAAATGTCTGACTCGGGGCGCGTGAGTATTGCGCGATATAATACTTTAAGAAATTTTTCACATTTATTTATCAATTTTTAAATGATTTTTTATATAAAATTTTTAATTCCTATTTATGAAATAAAAAATTTTAATACTTTAAACAAAAAAGAAATTTTTTCCTTAACATAACAGTAAACTGCAATATTTACTAACATTTACATAACTGTTTGTGGTCGTTATACCGCACTTATTCATCTTATTTGTTGTCTTGTCGACAACAGTATATATGCCACAATTATGCCACCAATATTTAACCAGCAAATACGATATTACTTAACGCTGTGACTGTAATAGCGATGTTTTAACACACTCACAGTACAATTAAGATATACACACACAACACTGGGTAAGAAATTGCTGCATATAATATGAAGGCGTTGTATGGTATGATCGATTATTCTGTACTGTTCGGTATTATATATTATATAAGTTGAGGGCAATTATTTAATTCTATTTTATTGATACAAGCGAACGTGAGTAATACGATAAACACCATTAATAAATATTAGAATTTTAATCGTGTTTTTATGAGTTATAAAAATCTTCGAGTGCTTTCAAGTCTTCATCTGTTTTGATAATGTTTGGCAAATAATTGTCGTAAAGAAAGTTAATTATTTGTTTATATGTTTTTGTGTGAAAATCAGGAACAGTTGTCTTAATTATTTGCCAATTTTTGCATAAATTATTAAATGACGTAATATTCGCAAACTTTTCTTTAATCTCATCCCAATCGATGTCACACTCATTATCGTAACCACACTTAAACAAAACATATATCAATTTACACGAATCACGTTTACGCCACTTTTCCATTTTATCAAAGTTCGCAACTTTATATCGAAGATTGCTTCTCCAATGAAGATAGATATGTAAAATACTTCTATTTATTTTCGTCATTTCTTTCACTCGAGTCCACGAAATGTTTCTAATAAATATCTTATCAGTCAAATCACTTGTTTCGAAATACTTTTTCAATGCTTTAATTAATCTTTTACTTTCTTTTGGAGACCAGCGACCAGTTTTGAACGGAAGACCGTCTTTATTGTAATTCTGATTTACAAAAATTCTGATATCTATCGGATTACCACTAATTCGTTCTCCTATTTTCGACCATTTCCTACCATATTTACTCCTCATATTAACTATTGTTTGTTTGTCAGTATCTGAAAATCCTCCGATCTTTTTCAACGAACTTAAAATTTTCAGACCACGACTTTTAATACTATAGAGTGTACGATACGGCAAACCATTCGCCATTCGCAGCCAAAACTTATGCTCGTTTAAGAATTGTTTCAATAGAAATCTATCTTCCTTGGAGTTAAATCTGCTTCTGGTAAAAATTCCTAACGTATAATTTTTCCTGTCATCAGTTATATTAAATTCAACGCAAAATTTATCCCAATTTCGTTTCAGTATTTGATTTTCTTCGTCACTAAACTTGCCTTTAATTGCTTTTAAATTATTTTCTTCAATCACTTTATATCTTTCTTTTCTGTGCTGATATTTTCCAATGATTGGCAGCAATCTATGCAACGGCGCATCACTTACTGGACATTCAGATGATATTTCACACAATTTTTTGTTATTTCGTTTACTTTCACAAAAATGTTTACGTTTTTTAATGTCATCAGTGATCACTTCACGCTTGTTGTCATTGATTTCACGCAATAACGCATCGATTCGTGCCATTGCTCTAAATTATAATGATTTTAAACCAAATACTTGACTTCAGTTTTGTTAGAAAACTTAGAAAACTTAATAATATTATATAAAAATTAAATTAAACCACACAATCACATAAATGTAAACAATCATATGAATATCACGTGTTGTGTTGCAAACAAATATATTGAGTCGTCATTTATGTGTATATAATGTTTAAAACAAAATTTTATAAATATTGTTTTTTTTGTATATATAGTGTTACCAACTTTTTATAATGCATATATCACTGTTAAAAAATTTTCAGATCAAAGTGGCAAAAAAATGACAAACCATCGAACTTTAGAGTTCTCTATGATTTTTCCACTCTAAAGTGCTTATATCAGATCAAAGTTCGAATTTTTGAATTTCAAAGTTCTTTTATTATTAAATAAAATGGAATTACAAAGTTCAAAAGCGTTACAAAATTCTATAAATTCGTACTACAAAATGCTTATTATTAGAACTACAAAAAGAGAAAGATCTCTAAAATGGAATCAAATAGAATTACAAAGTTCTAAAATTTGAATTACAAAGCTCTAAAATTTGAGTTACAAAGCTCTAAAATTTGAGTTACAAAGCTCTAAAATTTGAGTTACAAAGCTCTAAAATTTGAATTACAAAGTTCTAAAATTTGAATTACAAAGCTCTAAAATTTGAGTTACAAATTTCTAAAAATATATCTTTAAAATAGAGGATTAAAACTAGAAAGCATTGTGAAATGCGCTTCAAAAGAATTGAAAACTTCTCAGATCTGAGATATAAAAATGTTATAATAATAATAATAACAATAATAAGATTATTAATCAAAGTAAAACTTGATATCTCAGATCTGAGATAAAATTAATAATTAATTTATAAAATTTAAGGCTTTTGCTAAACCTTGAACAGAATTTGTTAAATTAGATATTTTCCAATTCATAATATAATATTCAGCAAAAAGAAAAATGTTTTTAACATTTAACTCGTATTCAATATTGAAAACATAGTTACACATAAACAGATAAAATAAACCTTTAAATAATGTAGTTTTGATGAATTCAGTTCGATCAAAATATACTGTTCCTTCGATATTACTAAGTTCATTGAGATTTTTCTTTGCATTGGAGTATTGATCCCAATCACTAGGAACGAAAGCAAACTTAATTGATTTTTTTGTGTCATACAAAGTTTTACAGCAGATAATATCCGAATCAAACCACTTTTCCAATATCATGAAAACTAGACATGTTTTGACTTCACCTAAGAGTAAATAAAAACTAAGTAAATTCAGATCTGAATTTTTATATAATTACCATTTCTGACAGATTTTCTTAGAAAAACTTTAGGAACACCTGAAGAATCGTCTATAAATGATGACAACATTCTAGCATATAAAACCGTTCCACCGGAACGAAAAGATGTAATATACATTTTCTTGGCATCATAACATTTTTTTGTCTTTTAATAACAACTTAGTATGTAACTCATCTAAAAACTAAAATAATTTGTTAATAATCTCAGATCTGAGCTTAATTACTTACTCCATTTTCAGTTTTAAGCCTTGAAAAATCATTTAAAACCTCTGAAATATTAACTAATGGCACATCGTTTTGTATTACTGCTGGACAAGTACTAATCACATTGCGTTGAGAAACACTCTTTGTTTGCTGGCTTTGATCTTTACAAAACTTTTTTGCTTTATTTCTCTTTAATGTTGGATTTTGAAAGCGAGCGTATTTGTATTTATTTAAAATGCATTCTTTAAGCTCATACTAATTTTATTGAAATTCATAACTATTTATAAATTTATTAATATCAAATATCATTCTTACCATTCCATTATATGATTCGTCTCTTAAGTTTTCATATTTCCTGAAAAATTCGTAACAAATTAAGTACAACTCTTCTGTAGGAGCAGATGATCTGAAAAATAGTAATTATAGAAACTTATGATTGATCTCAGATCTGAGATTTAATAGATTTTATAAATAATCTCAGGTCTGAGATTAATTATAACTTATAAATTGATGAAATTTGATTATACATTACTGTTGCAATTTTATGTCATTTTTACGGAGGAATCAATTAAGTGCTGCAAACTGTCTTCAAAGATAGGCAATTGGTAATTTGATGGAAAGGGTTTGATTTGCTGAAACGAATTTTTTCATGGATGATAACTGTTTAAGTTTTGAATAACAGGTGAAAGTAATAAGTGGTCTTCATTTGACAATAACTCTATTTGACTATCATTCACTGCACAGGTAATTGAAGTCGACGATGAATTAAAACCATTTTCAGAGGTAAATGAAATGTCAAGTGGAGGTAAAATAATATCACCATTTGTTTGTCGATAGTTTTTAATAGCATTTTTTATTTTTCTTTTATCGCCAATTGCATACACAACGTTGTCAATGTCCTCGTCTTCAAGTGTGTAAAGTGTTTCGTTATCAATATGATGGGCTAAAATTATATATATATATTAGTGATTTAGTTTGAATAATCTTATATTTACCTTCAAATTCTTGTATCAAATGCCTACAATTTAACCCTATTAATAATTCTTTAACCTTAGAGTAATGCTCATCAGTTTCATTTGTTTCCATTTTTACATTATCGCGTAATAAAAATAACACAACACAGATCTGTGTTATACGTACTGTTTTCCCGCAAATTTGCTAACACGCATACTATAAAATGTTTTAGTAGTATTTTATAGTATAAAACCCAGATCTGTGTTATGCGCACTGAGATTTCCCGCCAATCTTCTTACGCGCATAATATATATGATATAGCAGTATTTTATAGTATAAAACTCAGATATGAGTTAAAGCTGAGTTTTCTGTATTTCATTACACATGTAAAAATGGAGTGTTTTCATTGTAAAACGTTATATGATAAGTTCGGAACTTATTTAAATCATTGTGAAGAAAGTCACTTTAAAAATGAGCAATCAGTATTTTGTTTCAAGTGTTATCTAGAATTTAAATCTAAAGAAACAATTAGAAGACATTATTACAGATTACATTATACCAAAAAAGAAAAAATTATTGATATTAACTCTCAACATATTGACAACACTGGGGTCAATTACTTTGATCATAACTATATTATTAATGACGACATTAAAAATAAAACTGTTTATCAATTTGTTATGTCTTTATTAACACTAAGAGAAGTTCATAAATTACCGGACAGCGTAGCAAATGAGTTTGCGTTAGAAATGTTGAAAGTATTTGAAAAAATGTTAAAGTCTAATAATCCTGAAAGTAAGTTAGAAAAGTTGAAACACTATGCAAAATCAACATACAGGGGTTACAAAAAATCAAAGAGAACGATTTTATTTGTTAATAACTTTTTTATTAATAAAGATTTTTTAATTATTTTTTTCAATATGACCTCCCCTATTATAGTAGATTAATCTACATCTTTTATGCCATGCTTTCAATGCTCTATTGATCATGTCTTGAGGAATTTTATTGAACTCACGTTTTAATGCGATTTTAAGACCAGAAATCGTACGAACTCTGAGCTTCTTAATTTTATGTTTAAGATACCCCCATAAGAAAAAATCGCATGGGGAGGCATCGGAACTGTTAGGCATCCACTGCAGAGGAGTGAGGAATGGTATTTTGTTATTCTTCAAGTACTCCATTGTTTTTTTCGAAGAATGAGATGGTGCTGAGTCTTGATGGAAGACATAGTTACCATTTGGATATAATTTTGGTATATCTTCTTTTATAAATGGTTTTAAGATTTTGTTTATATAGTATTCGGAGTTTATCTTTGCTCCGGGTTCAACAAATCTTAATTTGGTCACACCATTTGAAGATATACCGGCCCAAACCATAACTCCCTTTGGATGTGTCTCAGAAGTATATGACTCACAACTTGATCGTGTTTCGGACCGACTGATGTATTGAATCTTGGTTTTACGGTTGAAATCCGACAAATAAAACCATGCTTCATCGGTAGTGATAACATTTTTCCATCTGTCACCACGCAAAAGTCGGTAAAGTGTCCACGAGCGCCGAAACCTTTTTTCACAAGTTTTTGCTGTTAACTTGTGTCCTTTCGGTTTTGTGACAATTTTTTTGTCTAATTTCTTACTAATTTGGTAAGAAATAACTTGCTGGCTTACATTTAATTTTTGTCCCATTGCTGTTTGCGTCGGTGGGTTAGGGTTTTTCACCATTTTTTTGAGTTTTGAAATTTGTGATTTTGTCAACAATGACTTTCTTCCATAATTTGGTGATTTGTTGACAGTATTTAAATCGTTTTCCGATGAATTTTTAATAGATGATATTAAACATAGTGAAATATTTATTTTTTTCTTTTTAAAAAATTTTCTAATTACACTAAATGACCAATTTAGCGCTAAAAAAGCCTTTATTTGGCCGACAAGTTCGGGACTGTTCTTTCGCGCGGGCATGTTTGTTTTGACTAAACTTTTAGTCAAAACCGATAGAGGGCTATATACGCTTTATTTTGATATACAACACACCATAGTAACGTATAAATAATATAAGTTATTTACAAACAAAATCGTTCTCTTTGATTTTTTGTAACCCCTGTATATGCAAAATAAATATCTTGAAGATCATAATCTTTTTATTAAACATACACAATGCGAAGAAAATAAGGATAATTTCCATTACACTTCGATTGTAAAAAGTATTAAAGCAATTGTTTCAAAAAAATACATTTATGAACAACTATTAAAAGATAAATATAATGGTATATTTAAAATTTCAACTCAGATCTGAGTTATACATTTTAATAGTTCAGATCTGAAATAATTCTGTCTTAATTTGTATTTCTATAGAAAAAAATTCGAAAATAAAAAATTTTAGAGATAGTGAATATTTTATTGATGACACAACTTCAACAGAACCTGTTTTGAGAATTGAATTAAGTTTAGATGATTTTGGACTTGCAAATGCAATTGGTCAAGCAAATGTACGACAAAATATGACAGCAATGTATTTCACAATTAATAATTTGGATTATTCAACACAAAGCACAAGAGAAGATGTAAACTTAGTTTTTATAGCAAACAAAACTTTAGTTAATTCGACAGGAATTAGAAACATAATGTTACCATTAATAAGAGATTTAGAAATTTTAAAAGACGGGATCGAAGTTTCATTTAATGATGAAACACACACGTTAAAAGGTTATCTATGTGTTATATGTGCTGATAACTTAGCTGCTCATGAACTAATTGGTATCAGGAAATGCTGGAATAGTGGTCATATTTGTCGATATTGCATCGCAACACATAAAGATATTCAAAACCCAGATATGGATTTAAGCACAATTCAAAACCGAACATTAAGATCTTTAGAGATTGATTTGGAAAAAAGAGACAATGGTGTTCAAACAAACAATGCATTCCGTGATTTAAGTGATTTTGATATTACAAAAGCGTTACCTCCAGATATAACACATGATGTTGTTGAGGGCATAATTCCAATAATTTTGCGTTTAATATTAAAAAGATATTTAAAAAGTTCTTATAATTTCCATAATTTTGTTTCGATATATAACTCAACTCATTTGAAAAATGGAAAACTAAAAGCATTTAAATATAAAAACTTTATAATTAAAGGTAAAGCAACTCAAATATTAGTGCTATTTTTTAAGTTACCTCAGTTTATAGTAAACTCAGATCTGAGTTTAACCAATTTTAACGAAAATTATTTTAATTTATATTTATTGTTTAGAGAAATAATAATATTATTACTGAAGGATGAAATAACACTCAGAGAAATTAAGTTTAGATAAAAAGATTAGATTATTTTTTATTAGACTTAAGCAGTTATTTCCAAAACAATCAATAACTCCAAAAATGCATTATGTTATGCATTATCCAACATTAATTTTAAAGTTCGGTCCATTAATTTATTTTTCAACACTTCGATATGAGAGAAAACATTTTTATTTTAAACTTTTATCGAACAATTTACATAATTTTATTAACATAACATATACGTTAAGTATTCGCCACCAAAGAATGATTAGTATTAAAAAATATTCACGCCAATTTAATCTCAATTATAATTTATTAAACTATACTTCTAGTTCGTTAGTCGATCTTTTTAAAAATAATGAATATTCGCAGCATAGATTAGTCAAAATCAAAAATATGACATTTATCCGTAATGGTTTTTATTTGTTAAAAAGTAATACTGATAAATTAAAATTTGGCGAAATTATTTGAATATTCATAAATGACTTGAATGTTATAATTTATATTAAGGTTTTCGAAGCGCAATATAAATCTAAACCTTTATGTTCATTTAAAATTGAAGATAAAGAAGAATATGAATTATTAACATATAATAATTTAAAATCTCATAAAGAATTAGAATTTTTTAAAAACAACAAATATTTTATAAATAATACATTTTGTATTTAGTTGTACTTATCTCAGATCTGAGATAAAATCACTTATTCTTTTTAAATAAAACAATTCAAACATGTCAGGTTCATAAACCATTTATTAAGAAAATATGAAAAGTTTTGATCAAGTTTTACATTTGTGATAATAAAAACATAATGATTGAAATCACTTTTTAAATTACAATTATTTTAATTAATAACAACAAGTTATTAAAGTTTAGTCCAGTTATAATTTGTGTAATACTTTTTCTTTAGCTTTTGTTTCATCCAATAAGGAATTTGTTCATCATATCAGTGCCTTCGCGAGATTTTAAGAAGTTTCTCACAACTATTAAATAAATGTTTATAAATTTTTTTAATAAAAACTCAGATCTGAGTTTAAATATTAGATCCAAATATATCTGTTCAACAGATTTAATAGGTTGACGATGCTCTTTGAACATAATTTCTCTTCCAATATTTAAAGTCATCCTTGAATCTATTTCACAACTATGTTTCGAAACACCAGCAGTTCTTAGTTTGATATCAAATTCATGCATCCGATAATTACAATAGGCTAATGCCATGTCGCGCAACTTTGCTGTACATCTAATTCCATCTCTTAAATCTATTAAAAAAATCTAATATTATTTAAAGTAAACACAGATCTGTGTTTATACCTGTATGATGTTTCGCTAAATCATAAATTCTTATTTTATTTTCAGATAGATCAAAAAGGTTGTCAGTGTATTCGCTTCTAGATACGCCCATTCCTTCAAAGTCTCCTTCAGATCCCTTTATTTTAAATAATTAATGAGTTTTACAATAAACACAGATCTGTGTTTTTACCTGCATAAAGACTATTTCTGCTTCTTTTAAAATTTGAATAACATCTTTTTTCACTACTTCATATGGTTGACCAGCCAAAACATTTGCAAGTGTAACACCATGTAATGATGTGCCAACTTTAGTTCCAATCTCAGAATTATTGATATATGCTTTATATCGAGTCTATTTTAGTAACAAAAATTTGTATTTATGCTAGATTTTTAATTTAATTATTAACCTGAACTCCACATGTTCCATTGACATAAGCATTTATCCAGACAAGAATAGGCGGATTTAAACCTTTACCATCGTTAGTAACTCTCTTGTCAAGACCACAGCAGTTTTCAAAATCAATTGCATAATAGAAAGGATATCGTTTCTGATCTTTTATCCATAACTAGTTTCTTCTGTTAATCATACAGTTGTACATTTTTCTATTATTGTGTTCGTGTGGTTCGTATCGGAAGTTCGTGTGGTGGTCTTGGATCACATCCTAAATATTAATTTGTTATTGCTTTGAACTCAGATCTGAGTTTTCAAACATACCCATTTTAAATAAAGATGATTGTTTTTTGCTAAAACCAACATTGTCTTTATACTCTGCTTTTGCTTGTGAAGTTCTTGTTTCATTCAACTGAGGCTCAACAGGCTTTGGTAATATAAAAGGTTTAATAGTACACCTCTTAACGTGATGTTGCTCTTTATCATAGCAACAGTATGTGCACATAATGCAATCGTCAACTCTATGAGCATTTTTGCTGCTATTTGGCTGATAACAGTTAGCACAATACGCATCATTCGGTAAAAATATGGCATAATCTCTAATTGTTGCGATATTATTGAGAGATATTTTTGCGGACTCTCTATTCTCGTTTGAACCAATTAACATAAACCATGCATATCGTCTTGTCACGACAACTTCTCGTTTACAGATAACATTGTTTTCTCTGCAAATCTCATCAACTTTCATTGAAAGATATTTATCTTTAATAAAAATAAATTTAGTGAATGTCTTAAATCTCAGATCTGAGATTACAAACCTCCGTAATCCCGACGCAAAAGAAATTCAGTGCGTTGTGTCATTGCTGCTTCGCGAGTGAATTTTTTAACCACTTTTAGTAGTTTTGATTCTTTTAGCATCATTTTTTATTTGTGCAAATGAAGTTTCAAACATCATATCCTTTTCACATTGCTTTAACCATTCAGGATCATTTAGTAGCTCATCATCTAGAGGACACTGTAGCCATTCTGCTACTCTTAATCTTAGATCATACTCTGGAGACTCACATCCTGCAGCTCTAAATAATCTGGAAGTTGATGGTGCATTAGATTGCATGTCTTCCGGCCAATTAAAGTTTGATGCCATTTCTAAGATTTATTATAAATTTTGCTTTTAAATTTATTTAATAAACCCAGATCTGGGTTTAATCTCTTAATAATTAAAAATTATATCTTGTTTTGTCATTTAAACTGTTAGATTATTGCATATATTTTCAAGATTGTATTCTACTTATTCAGTAATTTTTAATAAAATTAATATATTATTTATATTTTGTAGTCAGATGCTATCATATTATTGAATATAATTTATTCAATTATTTTTAATCATTTAGCATTTGTTAACACAGATCTGTGTTAAAAAACTACAATCAAAATAAATTTCAAATAATTTTAATTCAATAAATTTGTTTTACATTATTGCGGTATTTCAAAAAACTCAATATATCTACAATAGGCCTGATGTAACATTGTAAAAACATGTTTTTGTCTATAGTGAGAAGAATCTCCGACTTTATCTGATTTGACATGAATATCAAATTCAGGAAATCCTGCCTCTAAACAGTCACTTGATTTTTTCAAATACCAAGTTGTATCCCAAGAGTCTGCAAATCGTTTCATTGCCTCATATAATCTTAGTTTCTTTCTTTTTGCACCGACAGAATCTCCTTCTCCTTCACCTTTAAACCATGCCTCAAACTCTTGTTCAGTTACTTGTATGAAATGATTTCTACCTCTAAACTTAATTTGTCGGTTTAACTGTTGCGCGAAATTAGCCATAATCTAATTAGTATTGAATGACAAAACAAATTAATTTTTTTAATTTAAGTATGTGAGCCCAGATCTGGGCTCTCAATAAAATCAAAATAAATTTTAAATAAGCTCAGATCTGAGCTTAATTCGTCTTTCATAGAATGAGTTTGTATTAATTGTTCATCAAATCAATTGCATATAAAGGCTATTATTTGGGATTACTTCACAAGTCCCCTTAAAACGCTCTACACTTGAACGTGTGAACTCGGGACAACACTTGTAAGAATCCCGTCCTCGCATTTTATAAGATTCAACTTACAATTCAAGTCTATGTTCAATTAATTGATCAAAATCAATTCCCAAATTCAATTCTCAGTTTTCAATGCCTTCAATACATTCAATGCGTTCAATGACTTTATACAAATGGCACTCTAAAGCGGAAATGTGTTTCAGAGTGCCGTTCAAAAAGTACGGCACTTCAAAGTGCTAACAATATTCTCTTTGAAGCTCTTTTGAGCTTCAAAACAAACGCTTTTTTAACAGTGATGTATAATGCATATATTTATAATGTATACAAAATTCGTATAATGCGTTGCTTTCTATTACACATATTAAAATTAATTTAACAACTGTTTACAATTATTTAACTGAAATTGATTACTGAAATGGTATGTTTTAAATGCACTTAATTTATTGTTAATTGTCTTAATTTGGA
>JAQIVF010001918.1:0-12351 GCA_034698365.1 Steganacarus magnus | reverse complement strand
AACGTAAAGATATTTGACTAAAAAGTTCTAATATTGCTTTATAAAAATGCTTAAAAGTCATAAACGTCGCGCCCTTAATAATGAAATATCAAAATATTGCTATAAATAATAAATAATTTTAAAATATCTTAAGTTTCTACTGACTTCACTGATTCTAAAAATAAAATAATTTTAGTTTTGAAATTTTGTTTTATTGACGTTTAGGTGTATTTATTGAATTTGTTAAGTCACTTAACACTTCACTCATTTTAATTAATTAAAAACTGATATAAAAATTAAAACAACAAAGTAGTTTCTCTAATGGGAACCAGTTTTCAAAATTGTTTTCGAGTAGTTTCTTAAAACGTAATAACTTAAACGACTTTTACATACTTTTTAATGTTAGTATACTGTATTACTGTAGAGATGAGCATTTTAGCAGTTAACTTTTAAGGTTAACAATTACAGTTAAGGTCAAAATTTTTGCAGCAGTTAAGGTTAAGAGTTAAAGAAAAATCTTAACTTTAAACCAATGCTCAACTCTACTATTAACACATTTTTAACTCTGCCAAGAAAATTCTTTGTGGCATTCAACAAATAAATAAGTTATAATTATGAACGAGAGTACAAAATAAATATTTTTTTCTATCGTTTTATTCAATCTTTTCGAAAAACCGTCAGAATTAATTTGAAAAAATATTTATTGCAAACATTCATTTCTTTAACATTTATCTAAAGTTTATAAGTTTAGAGATAAAATTTTTTATCTGACTTTGATAAAATCAAGGCAGGTTTATGAATTTGACTTTGTCTGTCCGTGTGTCCGTCCGTGTCACACTCTATGATATGAGGTTTTTTAGTGAAAAAATGTCAAAATAGAAGGCTTTTTTAGTGAAAAAATTTTGATATAGGAGCAATTAAACGGTAATTAGATGTTAGATGTTAATAATAAAACTGGCATATGCCACTTTGGCGGTTATATAGTATAGCAATAGTAAAACCGGCATACTCAGATATTATGACTGTTACGATCTTGTTTTTCATTGTGATTATAGGAAACAATAATAATTTACGCATTCAAATCAACAATATCTTTCAACATTCTTGAAACTTACTCTTTTTCCTTTCAGTAAATTTCCAAAAAATTTTATCAAATCTATTATTCGTGAAATTTTCAGTCCATTGTAATACGTATACGCACTGTGTTATTAAAATTATATTTAATGATAGAAAATAAAATATAATTAAAAATTTCATAAATATATTTGTTATAATGATTTTGTTATGCACACACATATAAATATTATTTATTATGATTTCATTATCGGTATGACAAATATAATGCGTTACGTTTTAATTCGTTGAATTGGTATACTTTGTTTGTTCGTAAATATTTTTATTCCATTTATTCCGTTTACATATCCTTTGTTAAAAAGAGAAATTTAATCAGAAAATAAAAGAGTTTTTCTTTGAATTATATGAGATGTTGCAAAGCTAACGTCATATAAATACCATAATTAGAAATGAAACAAAATTATATATTGTATAATAACTGTATGATATCTATGTAATAGTTATTACTTTTTTCATTTAATTCAATAATTCGAACTATTTTTAAATCTCGCGGCTTTATATCAATATAATACAAGATCGTAACGGTCATAAATGCTGACTTCGTATTGAAAATTTTTGTTAGATATATGGATATTATTTTATTGTTTAATGATTATTAGTGGTCGCTGCTCACTACGTTCGCTCGCTCCCCACTTACTATAATTCCTAAAGTGGCATATGCCGGTATAGTCCGGGTTTTATAATATTTTACCGCTAAAATGGGATCTATATTATATTAGCTCACAAAGTGGCATATGCCGGTTTTACTATTGTTATAATGGGGCAGTTATAGCATTTGCCATTTTTATTATTAACATCTACCTTTTAATTCTTGCTCCTATCTTAAAATTTTTTCAATAAAAAACGTTATATATTAAATATTTTTCACAAAAAAGCTTTCTATTTTGAAATTTTTTCACTAAAATAAGCCTCCTATTTTAACATTTTTTCACTAAAAAAGCCTCCTATCATAGAGCGTGATACGGACACATGAACACACGGACAGGCAGACAAAGTCAAATCCATATACCTGCCTTGATTTTATCGAAGTCAGATAAAACAAGAACGATACATTCATAGAGAGCTCACTTCATAAGTATGGTTTAGGATTATGTTAAAAGCGTTTTAATGTTACTTTAGAGTATTGTTTCTAATAGTAATTTTATAACGTGATAATTAATCAGACTATTAAGTTGTGTCATGTATGTTATAAAGTATAAAGATATAGCATGGAAGGAACAGTCTTTTCGGACTTAAGAGGACTGCGAACAGACGGACGGACAGACAGACATTTTAAAATCCATAAGCTCTCCTTCATCCATATGAAGCGAGCTAAAAATTTTCTCGTAAGTTTTTATTGAATATTTGATTTATCATCCTTTCAATTCAATTAACTCATAAATAATATATTTCTTCCTAATTTTGTTTCGCTTTAATATTATCGTAATTTCCTGCGAATCCCTTTATTTTTTGTCATTTCTCTTATTATTAGAATAGTAATCATATGAGTTGAAGCTATGATTTCTAAGTATAGCGCTGTTACGTTGAATCGTCAAATATTCTCTTGTATTAACTGAATTTTATATTGTGACGAATAAATGAGACAAAATTGTTTAATAATAATAATAGTTTAATAATTATTAGAGATCGAAGAAAGTAGCATTTATTCACTATCAAAATAGCGCTACAAATTGCTTTAAAAATGTACCAAAATAGCATTAAAAATAGCATTTATTATTTTAGTTAATTAATGTAATAATTAAATATTAGATAAAAAAATTATTTTTATTTAACCTTATATTATTTTCTGCAGCCTTCTATAATTTAGAATTTAGTATGTTTAAAAAATTTTTAAGACAATAAGCCTTTGGTATTTCTAAAATTTGGGGACCATCTGAAAACTCATCGGAATTAAACGATAATTTTTTTGATTTCTCAAAAATTGCATATAAGTTAGCAAAAATAGCATAATAGCATTTAAATTTAAAAATAGCAAAAATAGCATTTTTAAATAGGTATAAAACGTATTATTATCACATATTTCGCGCATTTATTACATTTATATGCATCTAATTAATGAAATAAAAAAATAGCAAATGCTACTAATTTCGATCTCTAATAATTATATAAATAAAAGTAAAATTAATGGCACACGCAAAGGTGGGAAAACACAGACAGCCCTGACAACATCACCCCACTCACTATTAGGAGGGAA
This sequence comes from Steganacarus magnus, assembly GCA_034698365.1. NCBI lineage: Eukaryota > Metazoa > Arthropoda > Arachnida > Sarcoptiformes > Steganacaridae > Steganacarus > Steganacarus magnus. The sequence goes on along the minus strand of JAQIVF010001918.1, from coordinate 9,044 downwards.
GTCGCTAAACCTCCGCAAGATCTCTCTAGAGGTCGCTACCTATCCCTACAATATAAATATTAAAACATTAAATGTAAATAAAACATTACATTATTTATTTCATATAGTTTTACATTTATTTTACATTATTTCTAAATATTCATTATTTCTATAGTCTTCTGATTCTATTTCATTATAATCGTGTATCGCATAAACAATCTCCAAATAAGTTGGGTTTACTGGTGAAACGAATTCATTATCGTTAGTTATTTCTTCGTAAGCATTAATATTCGTTTCTTCCGGTTTTTTATTGTATTCTCTTTTTATTTCGATTTCATTATAAATGTGAATTTCTTCGTAATTTTTCGGTCTTTCGATATCATAATAATTTTCATTATTATCATTCTTTTCATTTATTTTATTTTTTCTTTTATAACAGTATATTAAAGTAGAGATTAATATTAAATTTAATAATATTATTATAATAATAACTGGAATAACTATCGCAAAATTAATGCCATTCATGCTGTTATCGTTTAAAATATTGACATTCTTTGACAAAATAGTTTCATTCCATTCATAATACTTAATATAATCAATAATAAACTCGGATAATGTGAAGTTATCATTGATGTCATCATATTTAGTGAAATAATAAAATTGATTTGACAATATTAATCTAAATGCGTGATCAAATGGTTGACCAATTTTCTTATACCTTCCATTGTTCACTCCTTTTGTGAAATATCTGTCTGTATTAACATTATTCACAACCATATCATCAATTCTCCAAATCATTGATGTTTTATTCCACTCGAAACTAATCAAATGAAATCCTCGAATCATTTGCTCTTCAAGATTGTTACTTATTGGTATTCTTTCAATTATATCGTTGCCATATTTAATAAGAACTCCAGTCGTTTGTATGGAAGAACGTTTTAGAAACTGTTTATTACTACTAATAATCTCAATATAACCACTTTGTGAATCAGAACCATATTTGAGAAATACAGGCAGTAATGCTATGAAAGCCACCGCTTTGTTATACTCCACACTTGCATTGATTTCAAACTTGCCATAAGTCCATCCAACTGTTGATATAATTTGCTTCGATTCCAATTTACAATAACCTTTATTCACTCTTTTTGTGCTCAAAATTAGATTATGATTTCGGAAATTATCATTATTGGCATAACAAACATAAATATCTGATTGCGATGAATGCTTCAACTCTGATAAAGAAATTATATATTGATCGAAAATTTAAAAATGACACGATTATGGATTTGTAGATTTCTCTCTATTTTTAAGTGATTCTAAAGCGTAGAGTATAATTCTTTCACTCACTCTCTCTCTCTCAAACTTCTTTCTTTACCCCTCTCTCACCTCCTCTCCTTTTCTCTTTATTTTAATATTACATAAAATTTTTAATAATCAGTTATATAAATGGTTTCTGTTGTACTCAATATAACCAAGGAGTAAAACATTATTTGAAAAATATTTGACAAAATTTAACAAATTATTCGATAAAGTTAACTAAATTATTTGACATTTATTTGGCATTATTTGATATTATTTGAAATTAATACTGAAATTTAGGATTATAATTACAAAAATTTAAATTATTTCAATTTAATTTTAGAATTAACGTTTAAGAACTTACGATAGGTTAAAAGTTTTAAAATATATTTTTAAAAAAAATTATTTATAATATTAAATATTATTTTAATGCTATTTTTTCAGTATATATAGAACTATTTTGATAAAGATTATATGCTAGTTTGCTATTTTTATAATCATTTTTAATTTATTTGAAAATCTTTTATTTTATATGATAAAATCAAGAATTATTTGATAAAATCGAGAATTATTCGTCAAATAAAAATTAATTGATAAAAATAAAATTATTTGACTTTATTTGATCAAATAATATTTTACTCCTTGAATATAACGTTAAAGTGTGACGCGTATACTATACTCTTAAGTTCTCTGACTTTTTTTATTTTCGCTTTATGGTTAAATGAGTACTTTTTCGAGTAAATCTTGAAAAATAGTTTTCAGATACAGAGTACAGAAAAATCTTGTTATTACGGTATGTCCAGAATTTCATGTTTATAATATGGTCTCAAGTAATTAAAAAGATAATAGATATTGGATTGGAATCGAATGAATCACTTACTGCTTTGAAATTCATCAAATCGCAAAAACTTATTATCAAACGTATTATTAGTGAAATGTTCGATCCATTTTAATACGTATTTATTGTTCGAAACAAAAAGAAAATTTTTAAATAAATAAAATAAAATCAATAAATTGATACACATATTAGTTACTAACATAGCCTTTCAATTGTTTTGCAATCAAATCTATGAAAACATACGAAATTTGTTTTCTAAGTTTTATTTCCTTTGTTCTTTGAATGACAAGTGAATGCTTTATTTTTCTGTTTATTTAGTATTATTACGAACATAGCATAGAATTATGACATTTATGTTTGAAGTACGAGCAAAGAAGTTCTCATTTATTAATTCCTAATTCATATTAATTTTGTTATGAATTAGTAATAAAGAGTATAAGCTCAAACTAATTAATTTAGCTCTTAACGAATTTCTAAAGTATAGGCCCTCTAAAGGTTTGGAGATTGTAATTTATAACAACTATGCTTAACATATAAAAATTCAAATAAGCCCAAAACTGAATATTATTTTCAATTAATCGTAATGTCAATTGTTTTGGTACATTTTCTCAAATAAATTGATAAATTTAGTCAAATATTTTTCAAATAACCATTCCTTTTTTCTCAAATAAAATTTTACTCCGTGGTTATAAAGTTAAAGATATAGCATAGTATACTAACATACATCTCTGAATTAAAGAGTGTTGCGGACATAAGACAGAAGTGTGAATCTATAAGCTATCCTTTTTAAGAATAAGAGTTAAAAAGATTTGTAGTTATTTTTGTTTATCATAACGTTTTTGTTATATTATATTTTATTTGCTGATTTTTCGAATAAAACTGAAAGTTTATTAGAGTTAAAAACTTCAGTTAAGGTATCTCTAAACATTATTTGTGATTAAATTATAATATAGACCGACAATATATAGGCTCCACAATATTAAAGGAGCATTATTCATATGTTTAAACAATTTTCGTGAACACAACAATAGCGAAAATATTTCTTTGGATATGGATTTAACGGATGTTCGACATAAAAAAGATTCAAAGAGAAAACTAGTTTATGTTTCTACTTAACACGAAATTCTATTTGTCAAAAGGAAATACAAGACAATATATATAGAATAATATAAATATGCCGCCAAAAAAAGAGTCAACTAACAAGAAATTCAACGAAAATGATAAACAATGAATATTACTTTATATACTATGAACTTTATATTTAATAATAAAATAGTAGTAATAAAATACTTAAATGGGTATTACTGACGATGATTTTAATAATTAAAAGTCGATATATATTGTTGCTGATATTTTATTTACTAGAAAATTTGATTTCACTAACACAGTGTATATACGTATTAAAATGGAGCGAACATTTCACTAATAATACGTTTGATAATAATTTTTGGAAAATTTCAGATTTTCAAAGAAGTAAGTGATTCATTCAGTTCCAAACTGATATCTGTTATTTAATTAATATCTTGAGATCAAACTATAACAGAACATATTTTATGGACCAGATTTTTTGTGTAATATGGAAAACTTAACTCCAGGATCTGAAAACTAGTTTTTAAAGTTCATACTTAAAAGTTCTCATTTAAGCAAAAAATCTTAATAAGTCTTTATAGATATAATTAATACAACCGAAACCACATGTATAACTGATTATTTAATAAATACAAATATTTTATGTAAGAGGGAGAGGGAGGAAGAGAAAGAGAATAGTTGGATAGAGTGATAGAGAAAGAGAGAGATGTACTAATAAATGTGGTAAAGTACTTGAAGTACTAATCACAACAATGCTTTTTAAGTTAAGAAAATTTTGGTTTAAATTAAATTGTTAGCTGAGAAAATTCATTTGTTTTCTTTAAATTATTTTTCTAAACAATGTTTTCTATACAAAGGTCTAATTATTGCAATGTGTGCTCTTTAAAAACTATTTTAATACCAGATATATTTATCATAGTAAGCCAATAATAAATTAATTTCTTATTGTTGTAAGCTTACGATTTAGAATGACTTAAAGTTAGAGCGAAATGCAAATCTATGATCGTTTCATTTTAAATTTGACCTCAATTTATAATTTCTTTATCAGAATTGACGCATTCATCGCAATCAGATATTTATGAATGTTTTGTCAATAATGGTAGTAATGTCCGAAATCATAATCTAATTTTGAGCTCAAAAAGAGTGAAACGAAATCAATGTAAATTAGAATCGAAAGTTCTTGGATCAAGAGTTGGATGGACTTATGGGAAATTTGAAATCAATGCAAGTGTGGAGTATAACAAAGCCGTGGCTTATATATCATTGCGACCTTTATTCAACTTATATGGTCCTTCTTTTCAAAGTGGTTATATTGATATATTTAGAAGTGATAACCAGAGCCGTGACATTTTCGGACTAAAAACTCTTAAAAAGTGTGCGTAAAATCGGACAAAAAATGATTAAAAATCGGACTAAAAATCGGACTAAAAAGCGGAAAATAAAACGACAAAATAACTATTTATGGAACTTTTTATTAATTTCCTGCAATAACTTATAAAAAATTTTGTTAGTATGTTCAATATATTTTTCATAACATTTTAAATAATTGGTATATTGTTGACATTTCAAAATATATAATTCAAAGTACTGGTGTGTTATTTCAAAAATTTTGGAAGAAAAAATACAATAGTACTTAACTTCTTTAGGGTCTAGAAAACTCATCGTTTTTGAACGGTAATTTTTTGAAAATATCTAAAAATCGGATAATCCGCTAAAATGAGGAATTTATCAAAATTTATGAAAAAATCGGATTTATCGGACTAAAAAAGTATATTATTTTAAATCCTCATTTCATATTTAGAACATATACCTAAGTTTCCGCTTAATTACTGTATTCAGTAAAAAGTCGGATTTCCCGAAAATGTCATGGCTCTGGTGATAACGAGTATCTGAAAAGGCTTTATAATCAGTCAACTGAATCTCGTATCATATATGGCAATGATTTAAAAGAAGGAATGGAAATAAATAATAATATTGAAGAAAATCTGAAACACAGATTTCATTTGATTAGTTTTGAGTGGAATAACACATCAATGATTTGGAGAATTGATGGCAATATTGTGAACAAAGTAATCACTGATAGATATTTCTCAAGAGATGCAAACAATGCTAAATATTATAAAATCGGTCAACCATTTGATCACGATTTTCAATTAGTATTATCAAACGAATTTTATATGAGCACTAATTTTAATGACATCAATGATAATTTCACAGAATCTCAGTTTATTATTGATTATATTAAGTATTATGAGTGGAATGAAACGGTTTCATCAATTAATACAAAAACTAATAATTATAGCAACAGTTATTTCATTGTTGTCAACATAATCACACCAATTATTATTATTATTATTATATTATTAATTTTAATTCTTATTTGTGTTTTAGTTTATTACTTTAAAAGAAAATATAAAATAAACGAAAGAAATGTTAATCAAAATTATGACGACACTGAAGATCCACAAAATAATATTGAAATTCACAATTATTATGATATAATAGAATTACAAGATTGTAGTGCTAATAGTTATTTACAAATATTGTGAGCAAAATAAAGTGTTTGATTTATTAATTTTTATGTAGTAATAATTTGTTAATTGATTTTCCTATTTTATCTAAATTTAATGAAAAATGCGGGCTAAAAGCTAAAGCATGTATTTTTAATGGAAATACATGTAATATAACTTCTATCTTATTTCTGTCACATTTTTTTATTAGTGTTTATTATTTCAATGATGTGCACTCATCAATAGCTTAACCTTTGCTAAGTGACAGCAAAAGTTGTGTAAAGTGAGTATTACAAGTAGCTTTACTTATATTACAAACTTCAATAAAAATGATTTAAGATTTACCCTTTAATTTCCTAGTTTTGTTTGAGTAAGTAATTGAAAATATTTGACAAAAGATAGTGATGCTATGGTTGCAATTAAAATCTCTCAAATGAACCATCGATCTCATAGACTTTCTATTCACGGTATAGAAACTGTTATGAAAGTATTTTATGTGGTATATCTGGTTATTCTGGTAGGTTATAGAATGCTGTTAAATTTATTGAGGTTTGCATTAAACAATAGTCTGTTAACAATTGTTAACATATCTAATAGTCTGTAAAAATTAATATTTTATTTTAAGATTAAAACTTTATTTTTAACAATTAACACAGAAAGTATTTATTATTTACAATTTTCCAGTTTTTAAAGTCTTTATGTTAAGACCTCCTAAATGTTTAAATGCAATGCCAGTAATATATGTAATTTTAAATAAATTAAATACTAGTATTGTTATTTGATTTTAAATAGAAGATTAAGTGTTTCAAAATATATCTAGTGTTAATTACAAATGTAATGATGTGAACACTTGACATCGCAGATAAACCAAACCATAAACCTATAATTGCACCCAAATTATATAATAGTTCGATGAAACTCATTTTAATTCCTTCAGTACTCAATCGTTTATATGATGATTGAGGGATAATAGTTAATACAGAATGTTTTTTGATTTCTAGTGTATTAATAGAGACTAGTGTTGTATCGATATTTTTAATAACACAAACTGACTTGCATTTACCGATGCAATCAATTACCATATATCAAAAGATTCTGTGAAGTTTCCTTCAAATTGAATATTGCAATATTTATATTTCAATTTGTCAATTATGTTGAGATCGAATACCAAACTAAATTTATTAGAAAACAACCATAGCTATGATAATAATACTGAAGAACACATTGAGTCGCACAGTAATCATTAACATACGATCGATAACTATAATGCATCTCATTTTCTCAACTAGTTTCGTAATTATTTAATTTTCTTAATAAATTTATTGAATAATATATTTTTCTAAAACTTTTCTTAGAATGTTTTTAACATACTCTCGATATTAAAAAAAAAGATTCAAAGAAAAAACTAGTTTATGTTTCTATTTAACTCTAAAGTCTGTTTATCAAAGGAAATACAAAGGAAATATATGTATCGAGAATAATACAAATATGCCGTCAAAAAACAAGAGTGAATTAATGAGAAATTAAACAGTAATAAAAAGTATACTGAATAATATATAGTTATGAAAATAATCACTAATAATAAATTAAGTATAAATACTTAAATTGACTGACAATGATTTTAATAATTAAAAGTGATAAATTTTCAATGCCACTAAGAAATACATATAGATAGGACCACACAAATAAAATTGGGTGAATACGCAAACAAGCACTTGAGGAGAGAGTAATAAAATATTTTAGTAAAAAATACAGCCAAAATTTCAAGAAATAAGATAAGGATTTGCTAAATGACAAAAAATAAAGATAAATAGGATATAAACAGTAATGAAATACAGTATCAATAGTGACTTCTCTGCTGGCAATATATGTATAGCTAATTTTAATTTAAATATAATATAATTTTTGTACATATATGTAAAGATACTAATAAATTGAGATGCAGTATGTGTACGACTGCTTACTAGAGATAGTAAACCAAAGTCTAACTCAGTTTAACTAAATTCTTATGCAAATTCATATCGAGGGATATCTCAGTAATATTACAGCTAATTTTACATAAATTTGAATTTAATTGTTTCCTAAATAGTTACCAGTATTTATAATGCATGTTAAGATAAAATAATCAATATATATATATATATATAGATTAATAGACGGAAGTTTTTATATCACATTTGCATAAATTACTAATATTATCTTAATTTCTAGGTACTAAGAAAAAATTAATTTCAGAAATGAGTGAAAAAAAATTCGATTTCTATTCGACACTTTCGAGTTGTTTGGTTCGGTAAACCCGATGACCAAATTGGCGAAACTGCTATCGACACGCGGACACGAGATTATATTTGTATCAAACGAATCGTTTCGTCAAACTGTAGAGAATTGCGGTTTCATATAAGAAGCGAACTTAGAGGACGATTCTGAGTCAAGCAGTCCCGAAGCGTTAGCTGAATATGCACTGCCACTCACAACAGCGCACCACTCGATCGATAGCCTTCAAACTTTGATTGACCTGAAACTGTACACAACTACATTCAGACAGCATCTTCAGAGAGAGAAGAATATTATAGGAAAGTGTATTGAGAAATATAAACCAGATATTATAGTGACTAATAGCGAGTTAGGAACTGCTGAAGCAGTATATTCTGGATTACCGTGGGTTAGAGTTTACTGCTCGAGTCCTTTGAATATCTACAACACTGATCGATTGCCTCCTTTTATGTCTGGTGAGTAACTTATGCACGAATGCAATATTCACTTATGCTAAATAAGAAATTTTAAATTAATTCTGTTAATTAAGTTAATCACTAAATTATATTGCATTATTTGATTTAAATTGATGTAAATTTTTGGTACGAGTTTTATTCATTTAAGGTTTTAAGATATTTTATTATAACAGTTTTTTATGAAAAAAGTCTATATTAAATTATTTATATTTAAATATAAGGTTATGAAACAAATGGCAATCCTAATGATTGGATAGATTTTAAAATTTTAAAGAAACAACACGAAGATTGATTGTGATCGAGTGCTTGACATTAGACTGCGAAATTTCTAAAATTTTCAGGCTCGAGCCCGACATAGGCCCGACAGGTTGAGGCCTGACCCGAGCCCGATTAATTTCTCATTTTAAAAGCCCGGCCCGATTCGATAAAATTGTCGGGGGCCCGCGGGGTCCGACAATGTCATTCTTGTTTTTATGTCTAAACTAATTAATTTACTTTGAATATACAATATTTTAGTGCTAAACTAAGTAAAATTAGAGTTGTAACAACTTCTAATTTTAAAAAGAATAACTTATGTATGTAAAAGACAATAAAATTTAA
>JAQIVF010001917.1:0-12353 GCA_034698365.1 Steganacarus magnus | reverse complement strand
CAACGCTTGCGATATTGACAGCAGAGTAGTTGAGTTTCGGTTTTCTCTAACCATTAGCACTGTTTCAAGTATTTTAATATAGTTTTGTTCACTGCATTGCTTTATCTTCAAGTAATTCACGAGAGAAACTAATTGCTTATTTAGATCCTTTCTATTAGTGCTTCGCTTCAAATCGTTTATTAGCGCTTCTTCCACATTTATAAGCGGGACTGTATGAAACGCAGCCAATCAGAAACGAACATGAGGAGAGGCCTAACCAGCCGACCAATTAGACAGTCAGGCTTGCTAGCACTGTTTTTCTCACAACAATTGGGATCTGATTACATATAAAATCATTCACCCCTAAAGTTGTTGTTTATTCGAAATCTTTCTATTCGTCGCACTTTCTCGAAAGATAGAGAATTTATGAATGACACTTTCAGGTGAATGACCTCGAATGTATACAGACAGCTGATTAAGTTAGTGACCTCGAATGTAAACAAATAAGATCTGTCGGTTTTATTGACCTTATATTTAAACAGATCCAAAAGTCGTGAGCACAACAGTGCTATCAAACCTGGCTCTATGATTGGTCGGCTGGTTAGGTCCCCGTGTGTTCGTTTCTGTTTGACTGCCCTATACTGGCAAACCTACTATTTTTCTTTATCCACCAACCATTATATAACGGCCCTTCTTCCACAGTTATATCAGCTGAAGACTCTTGCTTATTCGAATCATAGCCACTATCCTTTATTGACAGCATTTTACTATTATAATTATCGCATAGTTTGTTGTGCACTTTCGTATCGTTTACCGTTTCCACTATTCCTCGGTTAATATTTTCCAAGTGCTTCAACTCCTTTATGCGTTTCTTCTCTCGCTCTATGAAAATCGCAAGATCAGCCAAAGGCTCTTTAATATTTTCTGGCAACTCTTCGATAGACATGCCTTCGGAAATGACTTTTAGTGAAAACGAGATTTCCTCTAACAGGCTGTCGTAAAGTTGTTTGTTGAATGTGTCCATGCCTTTCATCATATTCTGTATAAGATTGTTCTGTTCTGTCAACATCTCGAGAAGAGAGTTCCGTTTCGGATTCATTACAGAAGAAAGTGTAGTGTTGTTATCCTCATCACTGGTTTCATCACTGCTATCAGTCTCTGTATTGAATACTGTCGTATTACTTGCATTACTATCTGATTTGGTTTCTCTTTTTTTAGTGGTGTCAATATTTTCTGCGAGTAACTGTAATAATCTCATTAACTCATCAATCATTTGAATCACATTATCATCACTGGTACTTTCATTGTTTTGTTGCGTTGTTTTGGTGACTGAGTTTTCTTTTTCAATTAAGAATGGATGACTCAGTACCTCTTGAATTGTGGGTCGTTTTGTAGGATCAGATGCTAACATTTGCAGCAACAGATCTTTCACTTCTTTAAATTTTTCAGTACTGATATGTTTGCGTCGCTCGAAAAAATTTTTCGGTAAAACGCGTTCTGGTCTCTGAATATTAATCATAGCCGACACGTATTCAGCTTCGTTATCGAAAGTGATAAAGAACTCGAACATAATTAGTCCCAAAAGATAAATATCAGTACTTTTTTCGCACCACAAACCATTAGCCTGTTCTGGCGATACATACAATGGTATACCTAACACAGAGGTAAGACTTACCTCAGCCTTCGCAAAACCGAAATCAGCGATTTTGCACACATTATTCTTAATCAATACATTCGCTGGCTTTAAATCGCGATGAATGATATTGTGGTCGTGAATGTATTGAATACCGCACGCGATTTCGCGAAACATACGCATTCCTTCTGTATAACTACGATTTTTTGAGTTATTCTTAAACCATTCACTGAGATTGTAATCACACAATTCCATTGTAATAAATAACTTAACGTATGCGGAATGAAATTTAGACAAATTTTAATCTTAAATTAAAATTATAACATATTTTTAAAAATTAAATTTCTTTAATTTAATTTGAAGCTTAATTTTAGTATTTAATGACCATATAATTTTTAAAAAAAAATTCTTGATATTTTTAAATTTTTCGGCATCTCTAGTGTAGACAGTACGAAATAGCTTTGGCCAATAGAAGCAATGCTTTGTAAAAAATAAAAAAATTTGTTCGGTTAAATTTTTGACTAAATCACATCAATTTCCCGATTATATTCAATTTCTGAGCTATCTGCCTAAAATTTTCTAAAAAATAATTAAGCTGACGAATATGGGGGGGTTGAAATTTTTTTGTAATGGCAAAAATGGCCAAAGCTATTTCGTACTGTCTACACTTGAGACACCGAAAAATTGAAAAATATCAAGAATTTTTAAAAAAAAATTATATGGTCATTTAATACTAAAATTAAGCTTCAAATATAGTTAAAGATATTTAATTTTTAAAAATATGTTATAATTTTAATTTGAGATTAAACTTTGTCTAAATTTCATTCCGCACACGTTATTCGAGTTTCGGTCAACAAAGTATTCGTTGAATTTCACAACATTTACGTGATTCAAAGCTGCAACGTTTTCCACTTCTTTGATTGCTCTGTCGTAACCCTCTTCACCCAAATATGGCGTCTCTTTAATAGCAAACAATTCGTTAGTGGTTTTGTCCTTCACTTTATACACTTTGCTGAACGCTTCCTCGCCAATTGCACCAATTATTATATACCCTTTTTTATTAATCCATTCTTCTTGATTATCAGAAGTACTATTATTTTCATCCATTGTTTGATAAGAGATTTAAAGTTTCAAATATATTATTTAAATATTTATGTACCACCAAACAGATACTGTTTTGTTATTTTTATGCGCATTGAAGTTAGTTTTAATATCGCATACGATAACACAATCCAGATGCAGATAATTTTTAATGACAGCGATTAAAACAAAACACAATCCAATGAATTTTGTTTTTAATAGACATTGTCATCACATTGTCTACTGTTATCAAACATTTAGCGCTTATCACAATAAACTATTTATAATATCTAATAAACTACGTTCAACTCGTTTATAACAAACTGTTCGTGTATCTCAATTATTAGTGGTGAGCTGAAATCAACGGCTATTTTTTTCTTCCCAATCTCGCAATCGTGAGCAGTAAGCTTAAAATTATTGCGGTTCCAACATTCAAAAGTTTTATATATACGAGTGATAAATTGTTTATTCGTTTCAATGTATTTTAATTTTTAATGACGAATTTTAATGGTTGATATTTTTTTCATGCCTAGTTTGTGTCGCTCGAAAAAATTTCCGGTAAAACGGTTCCGGTTTCTAAATCTTAATCATTGCAGTCAGGTATACAGCGTTGTTATCGATAGTAATTAAAACCTCGAACATAATAAGTCCTAACGGATAAATATCGGTACTCCTTTCGCACCACAAACCATTCGCCTGTTCGGGAGATACGAACTTATTCTTATTTATACAGGTAATTATTAGTGTAGTAGTAGTTTTCCTTTATTCTACAGTAAACCTATTGAGGGGTTTCAGTATCGATATATTGACTTTTCGAGAGAAAATATCACCATCTCATTAAAGATTTAACTTAATACAAATTTATACTCTGATTCTCACTGTGTTTATCAACAATTGTTTGTATTTCATTGCTATTATAAGTATCGATTAACCCAAAAAAAATTCAGTTTCGATTAAACGTGACAACAACTAACAGTAAACCAGATAAAACTAGTTCAATACTAATAACAGCCAATAGAATAACACTGTAAGTAACTAATAGAGTGCTTTTGTCTAATTAGTGGAATAGCAGCCGAACAATGCGATTAATGGTATTACAGAGCCAACAACGATGAAATTAACAGCTGTATTGTTAGGCGAAATATTAATTTCTCTTTAAAGAGTTGGTACAAAATTGTGTTAACAAGTGTGACACTATGCTAGTCATTTATCTTTTATAGTTTTATAGAATTTTATACTAAATACATTAGCAATAGATTTGGTTAATATTCTTTTACGTTATCACCAATGATTAATCACAAATAAGTAAAGTATATTTAAATTTCACAAAATTCTTTTATCCGAAACCGGATTTGTTATTATGCGCACTGCACGCTACCGAAGACATGTTTATATGACTAATTGTTGTGTTCTAATGTTTGTAATAAATTAGACTGTCATTTATACATAATACTTGAAATTTAATTTAGTAAAATGTGGCTGTCCTGCAATTATTTGAATAGTGTTCAGACAGCCACAGCCATAGCAAGTGCAGCGAGCAGTCTAAAAGTATTGCTATAAAACCATAATAAAAGTCTTTCACATCAGTCTAAAAGTATTTCCCATCAGTAAAACCATAATAAAAGTAAAAATTCTAAATTAATTCATTTTATATAAATTTATGAATTCATGCGCCTATTATGTGCGGTCAGTCTTGAATCGTTGGGAATTTTGCATCAATAAAATATGTTGAAAACAGTCTTAATTTGAATTCTATCGTTGCTTTAATTTTAATCCCAAAATTTTTCTGATTAATATAAAATAATATGAATAATGCATATGATAGAGAAATACAAACAAATTTGACAGAAATATAATTGCATTAAATGGTAAAATTTTAATTTAGACTTTTCTAACATTAATAATAAAATGCTTTCAAATAAATAAATCGATGATTGATTGTTAATTGATTTTATGTAATTTCTCTCCTGTTATTGAATCAATCGTTTCAATGGTTTTGTCGGTTGTTGTTGTCATTGTATCAGTCATTGTATTAGTTTTGGTTTGATGTTTCATTATTCCTCAAATTATAATTATAATTATAATTAGTTATAGTAATTATTTTTATATTATCGATAATAATTGAAAGTTTTATCTAAAAATTATTACTCGTTTGCTTGAATTTCATTTCGAAAGCAATGAATGCGATGAGAATGAAGAATACAATGATTGCGAAAACAGTTAGTAATGAATAAATAAATAATTTAGTTTTGATCACTTTGTCGCCATTACTTAACATCCAATCGCAGCTCACATACGTTTGAGGATTCCAACACTTTTAAGCATTTAAATATTAGAATTAAATTATTTAATTTTAGTTTAAGTAAAAGTTACACCGCTGTGTGTGAATGTAATGTAAAATTGCTTGAATTAGTTCATAAATACTTACATTTTCTGATAGCGCTTCTTCTGATGTGATGCAGTATTTCGGTATACCATTCACAGTCAACAATAAAATTGCAGAATACGTGCAATTTCTATCATCAACTTTACATCTATACTCATAAGTGTTTAATATGCCATTAATGTAATAATTTTCAGGAATTTCATTCAAAAATTGCGGCAAAATAGTCGTGTGTTCATATGTGTTTAAATCAAAGATATCTGCATTTCGTGTCACATCAAACTTAATTATTGAGAATTTTCTAATAAACACGTTTGCATTGTTTCGCAACTTTTGCTCAATAAATATAACCGACAGTTGTTTGTCGTCACTTCTGTCGCGAAATGAGTCGGGAATGTATACAATAGAGAAATCTTTAAATTCAATTCGATTCTCGAATAGACGAGTTTGCGGATCCTTGTCATAATTTTCATAATACATTGAAATATGGGTTTTCTATATTAATTATATATCAGTTAACATATTTTTTGTTCAAATAGTAGAATAAAACTATATAATCTATTATGTTATGTTACATTAAATATCAATCCGATGTATTTCGCCACTTTTTTATTTCTCACTTCTATAAGATTGACCTCAAATTTATAATTATCAATCGATAATTTCCTGAAATCATTTACAAAACTAATCGCATCACTATTTTCAGTGTGATTTTTGCCAAAAACCATTATTCCGTTGCCGTCATCTACACTAGCAATGCGCCACATTTTGTCATTAATGACTAGAACGTGATATTTTGTGATAATACCAACATCATAATAATCAGCAACAATATAATTAGTGAACGCCGTATCGATTGAATGTTTAGTATTGTGTAATTCGTCACAAATTGTGTCACTCTAATTACGGACAATATCTTCAAATTCTTTCTCTAATTTGTTTAATTATTATATTCATGCCTATTTTGTTATCGATTATGTGTCGTTTAGTTTTAACGTGAGTTAAAGAGTAAAGCAAATAAAAACTTTTTTCAAGTATACTATTGAGACGTGTTGAGCGTTGATTGTCAAACTCGAGGTCACAATTTAATAAAAATAGATTCTTTTTTATACGAAAAAATGTTTATTAAAATTTAAGCGAAAGCGTTAGACATTTTGAAAGTGATTGCAAAAGCGAGTTAAAACAAAAGAGAGCGAACAATGAAAATCAAAGCATTATATATGCGAAAAACTGTTGAATCATCTTTAGTAAAAAACGTTTATTATTATGAGCGCGATCTCGCAGCTCATCCGCCGGCCACAAAAGGCTGGAGCCCGAAGGGAAGTGTGGCGTAACCACTGATAGGAGGCGGTGTGTGTGTCCACCAGTCGGAAGCATCATCTTCATGAAGAAGACGTGGGCGTTGTGTGATCGCATTTCGATGCGGACGAACCGCAACCCACTGTCGAGGACAGATGCCACCCAATCTCGCGCTTCCTGTTCGCTCGCATGCGTGCCACCATAGTGGAAAAGGAAGGTGTAGCGGTCGGCGAGCCCCGCGTCACACCCTTCCTCCGCGAAATAACACATGCCGCCGGGAGCACGCGTGAAGTAAATTGGCCACCACACCCGATCTTCATAGTTAATATGGCTTTGCTCGTCGAAAATGTCCTGCCATCGCAATTCATCTTCAGTTGGAGGCACATATGGCGGGTATTCGGACATTTTTGATATTTTAGCGCACAACGAGTAAACTGAGTGTGTGGTGTGACGCTCAAACGTAAAGTACGTCGTTTCTTATTTGATGCAAAACGTTCAATGTTAACAGCGTTTACATGTGCAACTGATTAATCGTTAATTGTACCGATGATAGTGTCACCGATGTTCCCGTTATGACCACATATTGTAACGTCACCTTGTATTGTAACGTTTCTTCGGAAATAAGGTAATAGTGCTGAAGCATGCGAAGTAAATGTTTTAATTACTGTTTCGTCTTCTAATTGATTAATTCGAAAGGTTTCTTTGCCCAACTGTTCTTCAATAATGCATGGACCGATATAATACGAAGTTAGCTTATCTTTTGACGGATGATTATCAGGTAAACGGTATTTTACGTAATCTCCGACTGCGAATTTACTTGACTTATGTTTCATGTCGTGTTTTAGTTTACGTTCATCTTGTGCCTGTCTTGAACGATCAGTAGCGATGTTTCTCGCCTCCTCGACACTTACTGATGGTATGTCGACATCTTGGCAGTCAATCCGAATTGCAAATAGCGAGGTGCGAATCCAGTGACATAGTGTGGCTGATCATTGAGCGCGATCACTACAGAAGGCAAAACGCTTGACCAACGATGTTTCGGTTTATCTGTTATTGCTAGTCTGATGCCCCTAACGATCGCATCGTTCATTTTTTCGCAAAGCCCATTTGCTTGTGTTCTGTAAGGAGGAGTAAGCATCAGTCTGAGACCACGTGAGTCTAAATATTTTCGAAATTATTTTGACGTGATGTTAGTCCCGTTATCACTGAGTAAAGCCTCCAGACTCCTAAGCGGACAGACCATCTGAATAAACGCGATGACGGATTAGAAATGCTAAACAGCCAGAGAAGTGCAGCGCAATCAGAGTAAATGTCGAAATGAACTCCATCAAGATATATGCGGAAGTGTTCTACTGATCGAACCACTGCTAGGCATTCAAGTTCAGCGGATGAATACTTAGCTTCCGTGTCACTAAGTTTCTCGGACCATTAGGCAATTGGCTTAAGTTTATCGTCGAGTTGTCTTGCATTAATATGGCGCCCAGTCGGTTTGTAAGACGATCGGCAAATTCTGGTCGTATATTGCAAGAACTAGCGGTCCACTTAAAGCTTTTTTGAATTCATCAAATGCTTGTTCTTGTGGCGCGACCCACTTAAATATTACGTCTTTCTTCGAAAACGAAGTCAAAGGTGCTGCTATAGTACTAAAATTAGGTACAAATTCTCGATGAAAATTCGCAAGTCCTACGAACTCTTGAACTTGTTTAACGTTTTTAGGAATCGGAAATTCGGTTACTGCTCGTGTTTTCCTTTTAGTTGGACGAACCTCTTCTGTGGAGATAATGTGTCCAAGAAATTCGACTTCTTCAAAAAAGAATCGACACTTCTCGCGTCTTAGTCTAATTCCCTAGTTTTGTAGAACTGTGAAAACTGCGATTAGGAGTTCGCGATGATCGGCTTCACTGCGTATATAGCATAATATATCGTCAACGTAAGGTTCAACGCCATGTCCTACGAAGTCTTTGAGTACATTTCTTATGGCTCGTTGAAATACTGATACTGCGTTCTTTAGTCACATTGCGAGAACCAACCATTCGAACTGTCCGTACGGTGTGACGAAACTAGTCATCTCTATCGATTCAGGAGCAATTGCGTGATTCCAAAAATCCACTCTTTGTCTGTATATCCGATAGTAACGATTTCGAAGATCTTTAGCCATTCTTCGACTGTAGCAGTTGCCGCTGATCCGGAATACTTATCGCAGAGTTGCTTTTCCGTTCGGTAATGTTCGCCATGAACATTTTTGTCTTGGAGTGTGTTCAGTTTTCCTGATGTTGGAGACACGGTCTGCGACGGCACCTGAACTTGAGTAACCGGAGCCACACCCGAATTTACGGTAAGCGATGATAAGTCATTCGAAAGATCGACAATATTTGGCATTGCGTTCATCTGTGATGTTTGAGAGATTCTCGGCATTGCATTTTTCTGCGTTGACTAAGTATTACTAGATGCTGTTGAGGTCGAAGCCGTTGGAGCTGAGTTGGCGCCAATTCTCGTACGACGAGAACGCCTTAACTGAGCTGACGGACCGATAATGATTCGGCGATTTCTTAAATTATAAGACATATTTTCGTATTATCCTACGTCGACTGCGCCAATATTGAGACGTGTTGTGCGTTGATTGTCAAATTCGAGGTCACAATTTAATAAAAATAGATTCTTTTTTATACGAAAAAATGTTTATTAAAATTTAAGCGAAAGCGTTAGACATTGAAAGTGATCGCAAAAACAAATTAAAACAAAAGAGAGCGAACAATGAAAATCAAAGCATTATATATGCGAAAAACTGTTGAATCATCTTTAGTCAAAAACGTTTATTATTATGAGCGAGATCTCGCGGCTCACTATTATCAATATTTTCGATGTCAAGGTTGTATACGACTATCTTTACCACTCGATTGTATTCAAACTCGACGGGTGGTTGTATAATATACGGGCAGTATTGTTGTAAAAATTTGTATTTAAAAGACCTAACAATATAAAAACCAAACAACTGAAATAGCGCGGCTGTCGCCGCGCCCTTAAAACTAACCTAAACAATATTTAAACAAATATAATTGAGAATTTTTTACAACAATACTGCCCGTATATTATACAACGGCCCTCGACGTCTTCTGGAATGTTATGAAATATTATTAGTGTCTTCACAAGACACTGAGTAGAGCTGTGCGCGGATGCGGATATAAGCGGTTCGGATTCGGATTTGAAAAGTTTTTAGCGATTTTTGCGGATGCGGATAACTAAAAATTATTATTATGCGGATGCGGGTCGGGTCGGATAGACATTTTTTTTCTGCGGATGGATGCGGGTGGGATAATAATTATATTAAAAATCCGCCGATTATCCGCCATTATCCGCCATTATCCGCAAACTTTATTTTACATAGTTTTTGTGGAAAATAATGCACAATTTAGGCAAAATTATAAAAAGTAAATACTGAAAATCATTCAAACATACATTTTCAAAATATTGCATAAAAAAGTCTAATGTTGAATGTTTTCTATTAAATATTCACTCATTATGTATTATTTGGTTATTTATTATTGAGTTAATAATCAATACATACTAAGTGTTTTATAACTTTTATAAGTTTGCTGATATCCGCGGATTGCGGATATACACCAAAATTATTACTGCGGATGCGGATCGGGTCGGATAGGCCCTGAAATTTCGGTTTTCTTTTTCAATTAAGAATTGATGACTCAGCAACTTGTAAATTGAGGAACGTTTGTTGGGTCAAATGTTATCATTTGCATCAAAATCTTTCACTTGTTTAAATTTTTAATACTATTCCGTTTGTATCGCTCGAAAATTCTTTCGGGTAAATGAGTCCCGGTTTTTTAATCTTAATCATTGCAGACACGTATTCAGCGTCATCATCGAAAGTCGTCGTAACTAAGTTTATAACCGAATTTGTGTGAACAGCAATAATCCAATAGATTTAAATATATATTAATTTAAATCAATAAAACTTAAGAGATAGAGTCGTCTGTGTAATTAATCTGAGCATTCCTTGCTATTGTTATTATATGTGTCACTTTAATCTTGAAAAGTAAAATAAATATTAATATCTAATATTGAAATCTTTTAAAGTGTGTGGAAAATCCTCAAACATATGTGAACTGCGATTGGATGGTAAGCACTGCACAAATATCAACGAGTGTCACAACTATAATACCAACAACATTCATATAAACCAATAATAGTAATGCCGACACTTTTCCAGCAAAAGTGATTCAAATTAAATTAATTATTTATTCGACACTTAATGTTTTGGCTATCATTATGTTCTTCATTCTCATCGCATTAATTGTACATGAAATAATCAAATTCAAACAAACAAGTAATATTTAGTATCATCTCTTAATCATTATATACTACTAGTAAATCTAATAAAAGCATTTATATTTTCTACTATAGAATCGTCAGAAATAATGGCAACATTTTCAACAGATTTTAATTATAAAACTGATTAACAACAATTTTAGATTAAAATAGATAATATTTATGAATAAACTAAATCGTAATTTAAAATTCATGTTTGCAATGTGTGTGTTCATCACTAGTTTCGTAATACTAAGTCTATGGGAGAAAATAGTGATGACCACATGAGACTAATCGACAACACTAAATTTCATCAAAAAACTCTGAAATTTTAGTTTGTTGTAGATCACCCAAGATTAGACGCAGCAATTTTTTATATTGTGATTTGACCAACAGTAGGCGGTCTATGAATTGCCAATTATTGTTCATTTGATTCTAAAATCAATTAATTATCCTTTATTTTATTTACTGTAATTGTAAGGAATATATAAGTGGTTAAAAATTACGTTAGTTATTAGAAAGTGAACGCCAAAAACTCAAAGTTGTGTTGAACTCACAGTTCACTAAATAACTGATGTGTTAATTATTTTTAATTCATTAATATCACTATTTATTTACTATTGAATAATATGAATAATGGATGTGATAGAGAAATACAAACAAATTTGAGAGAAATATAATTATAGAACTGATTAAAACAATTTAGTTTATCATTATTTTGTTAATTAAAATAAATATTTATAAATAAAATAAATCTATTGTAAAATTATTATATTATAAGCTGTTCTTATACTAGACTTTCCTCAGTTAAATCAGAAGCAGACTCATGCTTATTTGAGTGATAGCCACTATCTTTCGAGTCTGTGGTCTCTAAGTGCACAAACACCCATTTCTTATCATCAATAGCTTTATCATTGCTTTGTTGAGTTGTTGTTTCATTTTCTGCCCATTGGTTAGCATTGGTTAGAAAAAATTGATGGTTAAGTACTTCTTGTATTGTCGGTCGTTTCGACGGAACAAACTCTATCATTTCGATTAACAATTGTTTTGCTTCTTCAAACTTATGAGGACATCGCTCGAAAAACTTTTCAGGTATAACTCGGTTTATGTGTCTAATCATAAGCATTATCAATAGGAATTCATATTCGCTATCGAATTTCATGAAAAACTCGAAAAACATAAGTCCCATAGGATAGATATCAGTGTTTTTATCACACATTAATCCATTCAGCTGTTCCGGTGAAGCGTACAAAGGTGTTCCCTCCACAGTAAAACCGAAATCAGCGATTTTGCACACATTATTCTTAATCAATACATTCGCCGGCTTTAAGTTGCGATGAATAATACTGTGGTCGTGAATGTATTGAATACCGCACGCGATTTCCCGAAACATACGTATCGCTTCACTATAACTGCGATTTTCCATTTTACTCTTAAACCATTCAATGAGATTGAAGTCACACAACTCAAGCGTAATAAATAATTTATATGCTTTTCGATCGACAAAGAATTCGTTGAATTTCACAACGTTTACGTGATTCAAAGCTGCAATGTTTTCCACTTCTTTGATGGATCTGTTGTAACCCTCTTCACCCAAATATGGCGTCTCTTTAATAGCGAACAATTGTTTTGTGATTTTGTCCTTCACTTTATACA
>JAQIVF010001916.1:0-12355 GCA_034698365.1 Steganacarus magnus | reverse complement strand
AATTATAAATCGAGTTAATTTTCACGCATTAATATTTAATATTAAGTATAGGGTGACCAACTGTTATTTCAATATTCCTTGAGAATGTCGATAAATTTAATATAATTAATAATATTTATCGGCTGAGTACGCATAGTGAGCACGATTTTGTGTATTTCTATTTGTATGAGCGATGTGTGCGGTATTGACCCGTTAGCTGTTGATTGTGGCGTGAAGTAACATACAGTATAACTCAATTATGAAATAATTATTAATGCAATTATTCTCGTAATAAAATTTTATGCATTTCTGTAAGAACTATAATATATGAATGATGATAGAAATTTCTAGTAAACCTGAATTTAATAATATTCTAATAATAATAATAATAATTTTTCATATCGCACTTTTTTACATGCACTTAAATCTGATATATTTTTCTTAGAAAATATTAGATTATATATATATATATTTAATATAAACAATTCTTTTGTGCGATAAATAGCGTAAGCAACCCATTTTCTTTGACATGGAGTCTCCCAGAATTGATAGATTTCTCAAATCTCCCGCGTATTGTCAGACCTTGACGTTCAAATCTCCCGGAACTCAAAAATCATAATTAATAGCAATTTTATTTACTTTAAAATAACATTGTATTTTAAAAAATTTTAATTAAATATTTTATTTAATTAAAAGGGTAAATTCGTGATAATTTAAACTTAAATATGGATTTTCCTTGTTTAAAATTATAAATAAAAACAAATGAAAATCTAATAAATCTGAAAATAATAGAAATTCAGTAGAATATAAATAATTTTTTACAAACAAATTAAAGATTGAATTTCTTAAAATTATCTCCCGGTGAACTCACCGTTAAATTATTAAATTTTTTTAGAAATCACAAGAAACTAACTTTAACTCGTTGGTCACACTAACGATAAATATGTTATTAAAAAAGTATGAATCGTCTTCTTTGTTCTCAGAGATATTGAAATAGTATAAAGGCTTGACTATGTTTATTCAAATCTATTCAATAAAATAGTGGTTAATTACACGCTAACTGTTACTAAAGAGTTAAAACATTATTATAATGAAATTACTGATACTATGCGTGGTATTTCTTTCACTCGAAACTATATGTCAATCGCAATATAATTTTGTAGTGAGAGAAATGAAGAATGAACTTGAAAAGTTCGAGGCATCGCAAGACACCAATTGGAAAGAAATTCGAGCGTTCATTGATTGCCGTTTCAATGAGATTAAGAATATGTTGGATCCTAACAAACAGCGAATTAATGAAACAAACCTGACTAATGGTGAGCTAATTTTAGTCGTAATTCAAATTTCATGTTTAAATATTATGTAAATATTTAATGCGCGATTGATTTGATATTTTTTTGCCTATAGTTTTAGATCCATGCGATCTAATTAATAAGTCAACTGCATATAATCAAAGCAGTGAAATTAATTCCACTATAACTATACCCTCAAAAATACCGCCAATCATAACAAGACAGGCAACACTTACTAAAGAATATTTTTATGCGAACCAATATTTAAATGAAACACAGCGAACATATACAATGACGTGCGAGGCTACAGGTGATCCCAAACCGACATATCGTTGGATCAAAAATGGCGTAACGTTAAACATCGACGACTAT
This sequence comes from Steganacarus magnus, assembly GCA_034698365.1. Lineage (NCBI taxonomy): Eukaryota > Metazoa > Arthropoda > Arachnida > Sarcoptiformes > Steganacaridae > Steganacarus > Steganacarus magnus. The sequence continues at coordinate 10,712 of JAQIVF010001916.1, read as the reverse complement.
GGCGATAGAATCACTGCTCCAAACAATTCCGGTACAATAGAATTTAAGCAACTGTTAGATGACGACGAAGGCGTATATCAGTGCTTCGCTGACAACCAATACGGAACTGCAGTGTTCAACACTATATCTTTACGGCGATCAAGTGTTGGCTCATTTGCCGATAGCGAGACATTGAAAGTGGTTAACGCGAAACTCGGTCATCCATTAACTCTTGACTGTGACATACCGTTTGGCGATCCAAAACCAAAAGCTGTATGGTCTGCAGTATCATTGTCTGGTGAATTCACAAGGATTTATGATAGAAGTAGATCCAGGCTAGCAGTAGATCCAGACGGAAGATTGCATATCTCTAATATAGCGCCTGCCGACATATACTCACCGAAATACTACTGCGCTGTTGTGCATTCTATCAACGACTACAAGTTTATTGACGGCAGACTTTTTAAAATTAGCGTCGATTCGTCTGACTCGGCATCAGTAAACACCACCAGTAGTTACCCGATAACACTGCAATACGCTTCGCCGCCAAATATTACAGCACTGCGCGGAACTAATCTGAAGTTATACTGCATTTTTGGCGGAACACCACTGCCGACAGTTAGTTGGTATAAAAAATCCGGTATCGGTTGGGAAAAAATTGTGTACAATCGTTACTCTTATGGTCGTGGCTGGACTGCGGAAGATAAATTACTCACAGTAAATAGTGTCGAGTATGACAACAGTGGAACATACAGTTGTCTCGCGGAGAACGGTGTAAGTGCTGCGCAATCGCACGTCATTGAGCTTACAGTAGAATCGGTGCCGCACTGGACGAAAACGTCGGACAATAATAATGCGGCTGAAGGCCGGAGTGTGACACTTGAGTGTCACGCGTCAGCTAAACCCGAACCGGCGTTACAATGGTATATGAATGGCATACCCATTGAGAAACTTGAGCCAAATGCGAGACGAAATGTTAGTGGAAGTGTGATGCGTATTGAAAGTGTTAGCGAAACATTGGATACAGGCGTATATCAGTGCAATGCGACAAACACTCACGGATACGTTTTTAAAAATTTCTACTTGAATGTGATTCGAACCCCATAACTCTTAATAATTAGAGCTCCAATATAGCATTATAGCATTTGCTACTTTTTTATTTCGTCAATTATAAGCATATAATGAATGCATATTTACATTAAATGCTATAATGCTATTTTTTGCAATTTTATATATTATTCTAAGAAAAATAAGAAAATTTTGTTAAATTCCAATGAGTTTTCCGATGAGCTCATTGTCTTTATTTTTTTGGATAAAATATATAAATTTTTTAAAAAGTTATTAAAGTTCTAAATCGAACAATTATATGTAGAAAATCGCGGAAAATAATATAAGGTTAAATAAAAATAATTTTTTATCAAATATTTAATTTTTACATTAATTAACTAAAATAATAAATGCTATTTTTAATGCTATTTTGGTAAATTTTTAGAGCAATTTATAGCGCTATTTTTATACCGAATAAATGCTACTTTTTTCGATCTCTAATAATAACGTAGAAAATGATTTAATTGACCTTTCAGATTTTATTGTCGTAATTTATGAATATGAGGAATAGTTGAGCAAACGGTTGAAGCAGTTTCGAAAACCGCGGATAAAACAGAAAAAAGTTAGAGAATGAAAACTACAAGAAGCTCGAATAAAGGATAGTGAAAGTGGAGCAAAATAAAACAACAAAAACCGTTCAAAACTATCATTTCGGAGCGAAACTAACAAAACTAAAACTGTACTGTTCAACAAGTCAACCACATTTGGATGGTTTCGATGTGAGTGATATAAATCTCACTGGTTGTGCTGCTGCTGCCGCTGCTGCGGGACAGAGCAATGTCTGAGACACTTATTTTAATGCTTTTAACTCACAAGTATGAAAAACTATTGAAATGATAATTCTTTATTACGAACACCACAATGTTTTTTCTTATAAATTTTTTTTGAATTACTATTCACTAGTAATTTTCTAGTATATAAAGCTTATTCTAAATAATTCTAATTTAGATTATTAAACGTAAAATATAAAGTTTAACTAGAGTGCACTTTTTTTTATCAGATCATTCCAAAATTCAAGAATGTTATTCAGAATTTTTTTTAGTTAATTCAATTTTCTAAGTTAATAAAGCTAATTTATGCTATAATAAGTTTACTGTAGTTTTTTTGAGATAAAAGTAAATATATAAATATAACAATACGTACAAATATATGCTAATAGATTAAACTTGAGTTTTGTGTTTAAATAACCTCTAATGACTATCTCGTACACATACTTAAACCCAGTGTCAATAATTGTGTTCCAATTTCTACAAAAGTCGACTTTTACGCAACGGTTCTGGAAATGGTTTTGCTGTCTCTCACACGCCGTCACATGCTTTCATATTCTCATTGCAACCCATACTTGTAACGCATTATCTTCACCTCAAATGAGTTTAATGCGCTCACAAAAAAAAACAATGTCTGTTCAAAATACACTGGCAAATCATTATGCATCGCATGTTTGATACACAATTTTTTATTTTCTTTTAACGATGTCGAACTTTAAAATAAATAAACAAAAAATCTGTCCACTAAAATAATAATGGTTTAATAAAACAACTAATCGATTAACTTATTATTTTTTAGTTGCTTGCGATACCGAACGTTTCATCTCACTGTTGTTGTACTTTGAATTGTGTTTCTCGTTTGATAATAGTTATTCACGTTTTTATATTTACTCATTAGATGGCGCTTCCTATGTATAATTTCAGTTCAGTTTTTACTAGTGTTTACCCGTTTGCTTCGCAAACATTTAAAAATTAAACATTAAAAATTTTAAATAATAAAATTAAACCGTTTATTACAGTATATCTAACTTGCTTCGGCAAAATGTTTCTCAGCTATAATTTAAATTTTATATGCTAAACATTTATTAGCACAACACAGCACAAATTGCTTGATTACAGCACAACACTAAGCAATGTGCTGTAACCACACACTAATTTACAGTCACTGTGTTGTATGGTGTTGTATGGTGTTGGTGTATGCCAACAACAGAATCAATCGCTTCAAATACATTATTAATGATTAATGATTAATGATAATAACTCTGTTAATGTAGTTATTGGAGCGTTTTTTGGTTTTAGTATCAGTTATGTACTTATTGTTCGCTCTGTTATGAAAGCATAAGAATTTACATTCGATTGCTTCTGCTTTGTGATACTAAAAACCAGACTAAGAAAAAATCAAAGAAAATATTGCTGTGTCGAGACTAATATTTTAGGTTATAAATACTTCGAAATAAATTTATTTCAAACACATAAAATTTAGAAAAGAAAATTATTTCTACTAAAAAAATAAAACAATTTATTAATTTATACTCAAATATTATTTGATCAGTGTTTTAAGAAATTTTCAATTGAAATATGAAGCTAATTATTTTGATGTCTGCTGTACTTATTGGATTCTGCGGTTTCTACACGTTTACAATAAAGCGACAATTCTGGACATTACCGCTTCAATTGTTATTACACTCGCGAGTGGTAACGGTCAGCGAAGTTCAAAACTGTGTGTGTGTTAAAAATAAAACATTTAATCTGTTTAAAGACTTATTTTTAATTCTAAGTACACAATAATATAAAACAATAAATAAATAAATCATTTTTTTATAACTATTAGTAACTTTGATAATTTTTATACACCGTATGTTACAAATGTAATGCACTGTGAGTTAGGGGTCACACTCACCCACACTCCAATTAAGGCGTAGGTATTGTAGATATTAGAAAGAAAGATGTGGTTAACGGCATTTTTTGATTAAATGCGCTTAAAATATAAACTTGCCGCAAATAAATATATAGTTTAATTATACTCTAATAAAAAAATAGCATATTTTCGCACAAAAGTACACTACACGCAGGTATTACACAATCAACAAAATACCTATGCATGAAAGTAAAAAAAATAAGTGTTTTGCAGCAAAAAAAAATAATTAACGCTATATTATGATATATTAAAAATATGAGACCGCAACACAGTTTTATTTTTTTCTGAGAAAAAAGTTCTGATACGTACAACAACGATAACAGAACGAACGGTTTGAATTTTCGAAGGCAATACACTTACACAGTATGACTAAGTTGTTTGAGCGTTGATTACCTCACATCGCAATCTAGTGAATGCGTGAACGCATACATACATTCATACTGTGTGTATGCATACCTCTATCTCTTACATAACTTCCGTGAAAGCGATTTCAACAGTTGCTAACAGTAATAATCGTGTTTTTGTGTTTAATCATTACTACTCGTCAAATAGAATTGATTATTGGATATATATAAAAAAGTTTTTTTTTCGCTTAAATAACAAGGCGTTTTCGACATATTTGGCGAAAATTTTCTGGTTCTTACGTTTTTCGTGCGAAGATTCAATTAATTGAGTTTCAATTATTGTCAATTTTTCCAGTGTTTTTGGATAACCTCTCAATAAACGTAAGTTTTACCTTTAATTATTATTTTTTTACGTTTACGTGTAAATTATGTCTGGAAAAATGTTTTATTTTTATCATCAAAAACGATAGTTGTATATCTGAGTTGCAAAACTCGCAAACCGTATGTGTAGAAGTAATGAAAGTCAGTGTAGTGTTCAAAAACATGTCAGTAAATACTTTTAACTTTTTTTTCGTTTTCTTTTTTGTGTGTAATCATTGCGTGTTATGATGCCTTCACTCTAATGTTTTTTTATGTGTTTATTTTTAGCTTCATTTCTGTTTCAAGCACTTGTAAAAAAAACTATAATAAATTATCCTAAGATTATAATTTTCTATTTTTTTCTTGCATGCCTTTTACTAACACACACTTAGTATTCAGCTAACAATACCTGACTAATACACACACACAATGCCTGCCACTTCCTCCGATATCTGCAAAATAATCCTTGCAATAATTCTGCCTCCTTTGGGTGTATTCGCCGAAGTGGGCTGCGAGTGTGACTTACTCATCAATATTGGCCTAACAATGCTGGGTTACATTCCCGGAATTATTCACGCGTTATATATCATTTTTAAATATTAGTAGTTAGTATTCGACTATAAAAAATTATTATTTTTCTAATGACATAATCAAAAATGATTTATAAATTTTCTAAAGAGTAACTAACAGTTAAACTATTTTATCGAAAGTCCGAAATGATTAACGAAATAAGTAATTTACAAATGTATTAAAATAAAATTTTATTGTATTTATACAGTAACTTAGTAAGTAATTCAGTAATTCATATTAAAATTACAAGTAGAAAAAAAATTATTATCAAAAAAAGTACGATAACAAGCCAGCCATCATCACAAACAGACTTTTAAATATTTAAAATTTATGACTGTTACGAGAGTCGTAAAGAAACTGTCATTTGCAGAGAGAGATACGTAAGTAATTTAATGATAGATCTGTGGAGAAGTGGAGAAAGATTAGGTTACTTTGTTTTCATTATGCGTACGGCCTTTAAATATTTGTGAGGAAATATAAGGGAAATTGCATAAACAGTGTGAGAGCTGGAAATATGTATAAACATCCTTAAACGCAAAGCTGGTTGAAAATATGTGTGTCAAGTTTGTGAAATGAAAGTGAAATGTAAATTTCATTATTATTATTATTATTATCATAATGCCATTCATTGCCAAAACTAATATATATACAGGATTGAGCTAAATGTAAACTTTTCTGAAATTTTAAATTTTTAGGCCAATAACAACAAGCCACACACAATTGTTGTATTAATGCTCGAATCAGTGCTTAACAAATTACTTTTGCTCCAAAAAAATATATATATAAAAATTATTTAATATCGCAAGAAATTAATTCGTAAGTAATGGTAATGATATTCTATTAGACCGTTTATAAAAAAAATACCGCCGCTGGCATCGCATTACAATCAGTTTGAAATCGATCTAAATTTTTATATAAACAAATCACTAGACGATAACGTCAGCAGCACATGGATTGGTTTTAATTTTTTTTGGTTTAATATTCGGCTCGTTATAATAGCATACTAAAAATGTGCCCTCTATTGACATTACCCATCTACTGCCCATTCACTTAAGCGTATTATTTTTACTAACGACTAATTTGTTCTCGTGTTAGAGTAACAAATTGAATGATATTCATTACTTTCTATAGCTAAATAAAAGCTGCAAATTTCCAGAAAAATAATGTCGAAAGTTCTATTCTTTATTGTAGAGGCGACATCGTCCTCATAATTCGAGGTCGTCTCGATCATTCATTCATGCACGCCTGCCTCTCTCTCTCTCTCTCTCTCTCTCTCTCTTTCTTTTTCTCTCTCTGTCTGCCCTATTTTACTTGCCTAAGAAATATTAAGTTTTGATTAAATCCTTTAAATCATTGTTGTTTACCAGTTTATGGATACGTTGCGTATTGCTTTTTCTTTAATCATAAGTAAATAATATTTTAAGTTTAATTTATGTTTTTTTTTTTTTTGCTATAAGGTTACTCGCAGCTGCTATAGCTTACATATAAAATTTAAACTGAAAGTTAACAATTTCAGATATATTTGATAGAACACTAGAAACTGATAAGAAATAAACAATAATGATGATAAGGAGCGAACTTTATTCTCGCTCATTGATTTGCATTTAACAGCTTGTTGTTGAGCATCAGAATAATTTTTTTTGCGCATCAATAAAAATAAATAAATTCAACGAATCTGCGCGTACGAAAACAATTCTATCGCACAATTAGTTTATGTTTATCGATAATGTTTGAAAGTTCTTTTTTAAAATAACAATTTTCCATACGGTTTAAATAATTAAGATAATTTTTTACGATTTTAATTTGTGAAAAACTTTTTCTAAACAACAGCACAACAACAATGCCGTTCACGTGTATGGACATCTGTAAGATAATATTGGCCATCATTCTGCCGCCACTCGGAGTGTTCGCCGAGAAAGGATGCGACTGTGATTTACTGATCAACATAGCGCTAACATGTTTGGGATATATTCCGGGAATCATTCACGCGCTATATATTATTTTTAAATACTAGCATACATTCTAAAAAGGAAATGTTGTTTTATCGCAGAAGAAGTTCTTCTGTTTTCAAGATGAAAGTTTTCTTTTTTATTTAATTGAATTTTAATCTATATTTTAAAACTGCACTGAATTTTTCCAGTAATTAAATCTCTCTCTTTTTATGATATATTAAAATAATTTTCACTCCAGAGTTTATATAAACAAAACATCGAATATTTTTTTAAAATCAAAAAATCTGGCAAATTTTATAATTAATATTTTTAATGGAAAATAAATTGCTATCTTAAAAATTATTAATTAGATGATTCAATAAAGAACTTATTAATATGTTTCACTTATAAGCGAATATTATTTGATCGGTAATAACAATTCCCTTTTCTTTGTAAAGAGGTTTAATCTGTTTGTTAGATAATGTCATAATTTGCAGTTATCTCCATTGAAGTTTGATAGCGAAACTATTTTCGGTTAATCACGCACATCACTGGCGTCAAAAGTTTATTATTTCAAAAAAATGGCATACTTAAGACAGTTTTTATAAATTTTATTAAAACTATTAAAAACCATAGCATTAAAAAAGTTATGTATACGCCAGAAAATATGGTAATATTAAAACTATTACTACTGTATGCAATGTGTAAAATCTCGGCATGCGATTATTACAACATGACATCACTCACAAACGGTAAGCTAATCATACACCACAACGAGCTGCCGATCGCTATGCAAGACCACGCTATTGTTACCACCATTAGAGCTTTCGACGATCACTCCGATTATACGGATATCGCCAAAAATATATCGGAATCATTTAACCTCGAATACGGCGGCGTTTGGAACTGTCTGGTGGACAGCATTATTGCCAGCAACACAACTATATTTGGCTTTCAATTGTCGCACAAAGACGGCAGCTATGTTTCGTTCTCGATCGGACCGATTCGTGTCACGCTATTCGAGTTGCGAACTGTGCCCTATTTTCCCACCGATCTAGAGGTCATAAGTCGTGCGAAAAATTTTAGTGTGCGAATTAACGGCGACACAAATTTGATCGAAAGTCTACGCGATAAAGCGGTTCAAATTATCGCCGAAACACTATTATTAGGTAATTTAACGACCTATGAGGGCATTGCAACGAACGCGCAAAAACAGTTAACCGAGAAACTCGGGGATAATTGGTTTGTGGTCGTCGGTAGAGAAAGTGTTCTCGGCTTTGATTATCCGCACACAAGCGATGGCTTACTGAATACCACATTTGGCGGATTGAAAGTGTTAGCGTATCGTTCGTTGTGCTTTGAATGCGTCGAACAAAAGGTGAGACTATAAACTTTTTTCGGTTAAATTGTTATATTAATATAAATCTACTGTTATATAGTTAACCGCAAAAGAGGTGATCGGACGCGCGAGACTAGTGAATGGTATCATATTTCAGGGGCGATTTTTGGCGCACAACTACGACGATGGCAGCGGTATGGCTAACGAGGCAATGGTTTATATCAATAACGCCGTTCAAACTCAAAATTCTTATCACGAGATCGCGTACGACATCGCAAACAATTTGAAAATCGCAACTCAATATAATACTCTTCCCGATAACTGGTTCGTGTTCGTGTCGGACGCGTCCAGTGGTGTGCAATATTCGCCCGCCGGCTACGCGTTCGTGCGATTGCGTTACGGACCGCTCGAGATCGCGATACTTAAGACCGCGTATTAAAGTATTATTATTACGAGCGAAACAGCAATTTATTATATATAAAAATAGTAATTAATTTTGCAATTTTAGTTAGTTTTTAATTTCGTTACGAAATTATGTATAATTATTATGTGGTTATCAAATGTATTATTTTTTTTAATATACAGTAGTAATAAACGAGTCATAAAAAGAAAATAGTATTTTATAAAAAAAATGTTTTTTATATTATATAAATTAAATACCATTAATTTTTTCTTACTGATTAAAAGCGAACTAAAATTGAATAATTTTACTGCTGATTATTGTAATTAAAATAAAATAAAATATTCTATTCAAATATTGAGTGCAAAAACTTTTTTGTGTCATATATAACAAAACAAAACAGTGATGCCTTAAATGCAATTTACTAACAAAAGTACATTTTCTTTCCTATTAATTATCATTGCGAACATAGACTTTATTTTTAAAATGCTTTCAATTAGTATTAATAATAATACTATTGTTACAATAATTATTCTAATTAGACATTTGCTTTGATTAATTCCGTGTTACAATTATATGTTAAATAAATTTCAATTAATTTGATATTTTGTTACATAAATGCAATAATCAAATATAAATCGTATTTATTATTAGATTCTCAAAAAAATAGCAAGAATGGCATATAGAATTAGCGCTAAAATAGCTGCAAAAATTGTCCAAAATAGCATTAAAAATAGCACTTATTTTATGAAAAAAAAATTTATAAAATTTTTCTCATTATCGAATTTTTTCTTGCTTTTAATTTATTTTTACAGAAAAAATATTGGCAGCTAAGGATTAAACTTTTAAATTTTCACAAAAATTTTTGACAGCCCGAAAACTCATCGAAATTTAACGGTAATTTTTTAAACTTGAGGGAAAATAGCATATAAATAGCAATAATAGCAAATAAATAACATTTGTAGCATTTATCATTAAAATAGCAAAAATAGCATTTATAAATACAGCTAAAACGTTATAATTTTTTATGTGATTCAAGCTTATATAGCATTTAAAAGCTATTATCACGTGAATTAAAAAAGTAGCAAGTACTATGATTTTGAGACTCTATTTATTATATGCTGTATACAGGACTCTGAGTCTCAAATCAATTTAATGTTCACTAATAATGGCATAAAAAAGTAACTCCGATGCCGGGAATCGAACCCCCGGGCCTTCTATAGCGTTAAAATGAGTATACATGCGTAACAATCTGCAAATAATGCACAGCCAATGCTAGACGTTAGCACTGACGACGAAAATGATGTCAACTATTAATAGTTAAAGTGAGCGCCACAACCAATTAATTACAGAGTAGTTGTCAGTTTTTAACAAAATTGATGTTTTAAAGGGTTTTGTTTGCTAAATTTATCGTTACACAAATTTAAATCACCACTAAAAGTAAAAATTTTTATTTTTCATGCAAAGAAAGATTGCGTTCATAATGCGTTCTATAATTAAAATCGTAAAAAACTGAACCCAATGACACCCAATGATGTAAAAAATTATCATTAATAAAAAAATTATTTAAAGTTATTTATTATAAAATATAACCTCGAGTAACAAAATATTTTAATTTACATTTAAAAAAATGATTACACGCTCCGATTTGATGTAAGTATTTATATTACAAATGCAATTTCTGTTCGTATATATATATATAATTAATGACGCACTTTAAACAACAACTGTTATTATTTTAAATGTAATTAACATTTCCTTATTATTCTTACTACTAATTCTTTAAAATAAATTATATTTATAATTATTAAGGTAATAAAATTTTATAGTAAAAATTATATAAAACAAAAAAAACAAAACAAAACAAAAAAACAAAATAAGTCAATTTGTGGCACAACAACTACTACAACCACTTCTACAACTTCTTTTACAACTACTCCTCTGTCCTCATTTCGACCGGCATTTTAAAGTTTGGTCCATGTATTTCCGGTTCGTAA
>JAQIVF010001915.1:0-12356 GCA_034698365.1 Steganacarus magnus | reverse complement strand
TTATTATTATTTGTTAAACACTTTAAAATATATGTTTATGTGTTTTATTGATTACTAAAAGTTAAGAACTGTACTAACGTTATGATGCCAACACAAACACTCGTTATCGGCCACATAACTGATAAAAATAGACTTTAAAATGATTACAGTCATGAAGTACTGTAGTTTCGTTGCCATTTGATAACAGAAATACATTTTACTCGCTAATGCATAATTAATATTCATAACAACTCGAAATCAAAATTTTTCAGTAATCGGGATATGGGTTAACTGTGTTATAATAGCGATGTGAATAAATTCATTCATTCGTATATGTAATGCCAAATTAGAACCAAAACGCAATTAATGGGCGTTAGTATGTGTGTGTGAAAAAATCTCACAAAACTCGTGCGTGACTTATTTCAGACAGTCTTCATAAATATTTTCGCAAAACTCGATATAACGGCACAATAATGATTAAACACTTGTTTTGAATCAAAGTTCAATCAAAAGTATTTATTCGTGCGTTTGTATGTTACTGAATAACGATTTGTAACGGCTTTACTACCTATATATATTAGAAAAATCTAACCATATGTATATCTCCTTCTTTACCCCTCTTTCGATACATATCTCGGCTCTCCGTCTCTACTATTCTCTCCCTCTCCCTATCTCCCTCTCTTTGGAGGCTTTTCCTCTACAGTACACTCGTTAATGGTCAAAGTATTGCCGTCCGAATTAGAATTTAAAGACCACATCTGTTTTAACTTAGTATAAACAAAAAGCATATGCGCACTACTGATTCATTACAATGATAAGCACTTCCACTAGTTAACACAATAATACCCCACACCCTTGAGCTTCAACTTTTACATTTAATTTTTTTTTTACTGTTCCCTATTGTTTTTTCCTCAATATCCAAAAATAATCGAAATTGTATTTAAAAGAAAGATTATCACAAAATATAGATTATATGAAAAAAATAGATAATGTTTACAAAGCGGTTGAACCTCTCCTAAAAAAATTTTCGCTAAATAAAGATATACGAAAAACAACTATGTTTCTGAACCCTCCCTACAACTAAAATGGTATCTATCACTGAGTAATAATAATATGCGCATAATAATAATATACTAGTAAAGTATAACTCATAAAAAACAGATAAAATTGAAATTTTCTTCTGAAATAAGAAACAAAACAAAAAAAAACGCGAATAGAAGTTTTTTGACATTTAATTTCCTTAATGATCATAAGCTTATGTAATATTTTTGTATTGATTTTGCAGACGTCTGTCGGTTCAGCTTTTTTATGTATGTTTTCATCAAGTGTTGAATAATAATATTCTTATCGATTAATGACGAATAAAAGAGGAGAACAATTCTTATTGTTATCATAAAATTAATATATATATATATAGAAATATAAGAAATTAGAAAATATTACACAGTAGAGAAAATATTTTTAACTAACCAACTGTTACTGCATAAATAAAATTTCGATTTTAATTTAATTTACAGTTAAGCTCTCTTAGGACATACAAAAGAAAAAAAATAGTAGTTTGCCTTAAAATAATTGGGAATTTTTTATTAAAATATTTTCGATATATTTTTCGTTATTTTACTGTTTTTTTTGCGATTAAATATTTATTTAGGAAATTCATTAAAATCAAAATACAATTTAGACGTGAACCAAGAGTTTTATATCGATTCTTCGCAAACAAAAAAATTCAAGAATTTAATGCATAAATTTATATTTTTTTCCCCATAAAAAAATTTGAAATTCAACAAAAACGCGTTTTACCATAAAAGTGTGTGTAGTTTTATCTCATGTTTTTTTTGTTTCAAAAAAAACTAGACCGATCACAATCTTGAGCTCGCTTAAGCGAATTTAAGTATTTAGAGAGCGAGCGGCAGACAATAATTTCGAGATAAGTTTCGGTCAGGTATTAAAAATGGATTTTTTTCTATCATCTCTTTCCAAACATTACCTGGTATTTCTAGTTTTATGATGAAAATTATTATTATTTTATTGCCGATTCGTTTTACCAAAAAAATATTAATGTATTAATGCCATAGTTTAGAGCATAAACAAACAAACAAAAAGAAAAAAAGTAAAGAGTAAAGAGAGATAATATTTATTCCGAAAATCAAAAAGCAAACAAATGCTATAAAATGGCTTAAAGCAAAATAATATTTTTCAAAAACGAAAGTTTTTGATCAAAAATCCATATATACTTTATATTTTTAAAAGTTTTATAAATATGTAATGATTACAGTTTTTTTTCTCTCGAAATATAACTGTACTGTTTTTTTTACTGTGTGATACTATTCTATAAATTAAAAAACTTTTACTCTCAGGCATCGCATAAACAAATATCATTTAAAAATATTGAATTTTTAAAACTAAAATATAATATTGTTTTATATTTCCAAAAAAGCAATATTATACTATAAAATGACAGTACAATGAATTAAATTTTCATCATTTGATTCAGAATTTTTTTCCCATATATATAATATATATATATATATACAGAAATTGTTTATGGAAAAAAATTACAAGTCAAACAACACAACACACATACCAATAAGATTCATAAAATCAAAAAAAAATGGAAAAAGAAAATAACACAAAAGATTTCTGGAGATTGAGTTCAGATTTCAACCGATGAAGAAGAAAAAAAACAATACTACAGTATATAATATGTTATATACTGTTATGCAGTCTTTTTCATTTCATCTTTCACTGTTAAATATTTTTATATGAGAAAATAATCGCGTTAGTCTGTAGTATTGGATTTTAAAAAGTTTGATGTTTTTGAATGACAGTGTAATTCAATTGTTGTTTCTTTATTCACTCACTTTTACCCGGAAGACAACTAAACACAATGGTTTTAAAACTGATCACTAGAAACAACTGACCAATAATTCCTTAACACACTCTTGACTCAGCATTCAATACCAGATTACAGCAGTGCATAGTTATAGCGGCATAAATTCCGTGCAAAAATAAAATTGACACCGGAAGCGATTTTTTTCCTCTTTTCTCTCTAAATTTTGTTCAAGAATTTTGATGGATTTTGTTAAGGCAATAAATACGTAAATAGAATTTAATATAAAAAGTAACACAGATATATAATAACAGTACATTCTGCTCTAAAAGAGTTTCTTTCACTTAATCATTTAAATTGGTTGGACTCTTCTTCACATTAAAAATTTTAATTTCTTATTACAATTATTAATATTCTGAGAAAATTGACTGAAAAATTATGATTTATAAAACAAACATTAAATTTGTGTGTGTGTGTGTGTGTGTGTGTGTGTTCTTATTACTACTTTTGTTAATAGAATACAAATATTAATACTGTAAGGTATTCTTTTAAAACGTTATTAACTCCATTTTTTAATTAATAAATTTAAACGAAACTATAAAAAGTAAATTCATTATACGTGTTTTTTTGCTCGCGCTGTACTGGTATAATAAATTATCATTAGTGAGATCGTAAAAAAATGATGCACATCTAAGTAGTAACAAAAATAAAATAAAATAAAACTCATTAAAAGCATATTAAGACTTATCTCTTAAAGTTGGAAAACTCTTATAATTGTAGTGAGCTTTTCAGTGGTAAAAAAGTAAGTAATAAAAAACGCACAGTTTTTAATGGGACAAAAAAACGCTATTTGGTTATACGGTTATTAAGTAAATCACGCAAAAAATAAATTTACGAATAAAATACGCGCATTTATTTGTAATTTAAAATAAGTATTATTATAGTATTTTATTTTAAAAAATCCGATAACATATAATAATAATTTACTCACAAAATGTTTGCGTAGTAGTATTACTACTATTATCTGATTGCGAAGAATGTGTTGTTGATGTGTGTACTCTATTCAAATCAGACATAACTTAAAATGCTTCGTTTAGTTTTGTTTTGGTCTAATACGTACACACACTGTATAAGAGGTATGTGGTGTTTGGTCTATGTTCGTAATACTATCTGGTTCTGCATATTTACGGTACTGTGTATTCTGTCAATGCTAATGCTATTGTAATTTAATACTACTTTTATGCTTACAGTGTGTGTGTGTGTGTGTGTGTGTGTGTGTGTGTATACTACTCGTATAAAACTTATTGGTTGTTATTTATAATGAATCAAATGAAATGAATGTATCCTTGAAATTGTAATGAGAGGAGTGAGAAACAGAGACTACATTCACTCTCTAATTGCAAACAATGCGTTCCACATTACACACACATCATTGTTGCACATTCTGTACGATTATAATCGCGTGAAGTTGTGCAGTGGAAACCAATTTCGAATCCCTTCCTATTATTCCTAATAATAATACAGTCACAGTTACAGTAGAGTAGTGCTGCTGCTTCTTCTACTGTTGCACACTGTATGTATAGTGTATGCCAGTGTGATTAACATTTAGTTTTATTATTATTGTTGTTGAAGAGTCCGGTTCTCTCTCTATCTCTCAACACTTAATCCTTATATGATGTCATCAATTATGGGTCAAAGCAGTGTTTCTGTTCTATAACTATAATAAAAACTTTTTTGTAGTTGAACTTACGATGAATTCAAAAAATATAATGAGAAAAAACAAAGTACAGTAGTTTTTTTACTACAACAGTTGCCAGCAACTGATAAGGAATTAAATCAATCCTCGATGAGCGTACCCTTTGCTCGACTGCTTGAGGCGAATTCAATTTTAATTGAAGGTTCATCGCATACAATTAATTAATTATGCGCGAAAACCTGATCACACACTGACTGTTCTGTTCGCCGTGTAATATATCATTCATAAACTTTTAGTACTTCTTATTGCACTTCACTCACTCACTCACTGACTTGACCCGAATTTTTCTCAGTATTCAAAAGAAGAAGAAGAAAATCATCGCTTGTTTAGTAACCCACTGTTTTGTTTTGTTGGTTACCAAAAGGATTGTGTCAAAATAGTTTAGATATACAAATTAAAAATACAAATTAAAATTGAAAAAAATCATTGTAATATTGGAAATTATTTAGTGAATTATCGATATGTTAAATGTAACGTCTTAACTCAATAAAGTGATTTTCTATTTAAAAGAGAATTAAATTTATCTAATTTGAGCATTGAAAACCGGACTCTTGTTTGACCATATAAATACTTAAATTTAATAAAAACTATTAAAATAAAAAGTTCAGAGAATATTCAGTATGTATTATACAGTATAAATATAAAATGTAAATTTTTATACTAAAAAAAACAATAAATTTTTTATTTATTAAAAAACAAAAGAATAATGATAGGAAAAATTTTTGAATAGAAGAAGCGCGCGATTTGTCACACAAAGCCAAACCAATTTTACTGAATTTCTCGAGCGTTTAGAGAGACTTGTAAGCTCGAGCTCAAAACTCAGACTATTTGAGGCTTAATCGTAATTTCAAAGTAATAACTATTTATTTTAATTGGTCATTAATAATATCATATACTGGAAAAAAGACATAATTCTCTGATAAAAATTACAAGCGATTAATTTTGCACATTAATTAATAAACGTAATTTAAATGAAATTTTTTTTTTGCTAAACACAGGGCGCATTGGTTAATCTCTATTAAATGCAACCAAACGACGAGCGAAAATGTTTTTGCACATACGATAAAATCGATAGTTTGAATAACGATTTTGTGATCCCGTTTTTCATAGGATTTGTTACATCAACTCTGGATGTACAGCTACTAAACAGCAAGAGCACACTAGTATAGCTATAACGTTAGACTATGTACAGTACTGGTTATAGCTTACTCGACCGTGAAAAATCAAATTAATCATATTCACGGAGTTAGTCACTCGAACATAACAATGTGCTTAATCTCGAGCTCGCTTTCTCTCTCTGTCTCTCTCTCTCTCTCTCTCTCTCTCTCTCTCTCTCTCTCTCTCTCTATCTCTCTCTCCCTCCTTCCCTCCCTCTCTGTTTCACGAGAAATATATAATAAAATAATATATGTATGTATTGGATAATAAGCAACAAAAAATAATATTTAAAAATAAAGTGTAATTTTCTGAGAGAATGCTAATCTTCTTCTTCTTCTTTTTATTTAAAATATTTTTTTTTTCTTTTTATTTGTTTATTTTTTAGTCGTATCGAAAATAATTGTGAAAAATTTGTTATGCGACACAAACCAACAAAGCAACACAACAACAAAAAATAAAATATAAATATATTATACACTATTATTATTATTATTATTATTCTTAGTTTTGAGGAAAAATATCCATATATGTTTTTCTGTGAATGATTGTTAGTTTTTTTCACTCACTGTAAGATTCATGTTTTTTTTCTCTCTCACTCATCTAAAATAAAATATTGAAAATGAATGTGTATATGTACTGTATTTTTTGTTGTTGTTATGTATATGTTTCGAAAATACTTATAGCCAGTAATGACAGGCAGTAATGATGAAAAACAGAAATGAGTATAACTCAAAAATATGTATAATAATAATAATAATAATAATACAGTAGTTCACAAAAAATAACACAAATAGTACTGTACTACACGGTATATGTGTTTCGCAATGTTTAAAACACAATTTTATTGATAGTTTATTATTTGAAAACATTAATTAATTATTACAAGATATTATCGGTTGTAAATTATTTATTTTAAAAAAAAATAATGATTTTAAGTACAGTACATTACTGTATATGCATAGTTACACAGAGGGGGGGCTTGCCCAGGGTTGACCCCCCTCTAGAAAATCGGGATTTTCAAAAATTGTCGTTTAAATCCGATGAGTTTTTGAGACCCCTATAATTTTCTCCAAAATTCGGAAAAAATTGTCGTTTAAATCCGGTGTGATTTTGACCCCCCCCCCTCCCAAGAATTTTGAGAATTTTTGTGAGAGGCCCCCCCTAGAGGTTTCAAGTCTGTGTAACTATGCTGTATATGTATTATTATTGAGATATTGTGTTTTTTTCTCTTTTTTTCGAGCGCTAAGTTCTAAATTTAAGTTATATTTTCACTGCAATTCAGATTTATAAAAGTTTTCCCGTATCTCTTTTTTTGTGTCAAACTCTCTAACTAATTGTTAAAGAATAACTTAGAGTGTTAGAACAACTTTATCTACAATTTCATAGCGAAATAAAAAATTTTTAATTTTTTATAGTTATTGCAAAGATCAGATAGGCAATTGAAAACAGAAGTCTTCTTCCTGCACAAAACAACAAAAAAAATCATCAAATTTCTAAATAAGTCTGAATTTTTCTCTGATTATGGTTTGAAAAGCACACATACACACACAGTATATATAAAAAAAACAGAACCGAACACATTGTGTTTTTGAAGTTCAAGTTATAGATCAATGAATGCGAAGCGAAATAAAAAGGTTTTATGAAATAATAACAAAACACAATAATATGGTTTCTAATACACTACTCATTGATGATGATATCAAGAATAAGAGCTCAAACAGTACTTAGTCATGCGTTGTGCACTGTGTGTGTTACACGACTACTGCCGAATCACTAAAAACAGAGACGAATAATAATAATAAAATAATATAATAAATGACACGTTTTTCGGATCACGACAATACCGTTGTACACACACACACACACATATATATATCGTCTAAAAGCCCGCTGTTTAATTCAGTATTAGCTATAATAATAATTCCGTAGTTGTTTTGATCGATGAGAGACGAGACAACTTACTGTTATTTGCGACTATTATTGTTATTATTAATGCCTGTGCCATTGTTTCCATACATTATTCACTAAACATATTAATAATAATAATAATACGTTTACTTCATCCCTGCTCTACATGTATATCTGTTGCGATAATAAGTTTTTTTTGTGTTCGGAAATTTTATCGAAAACAATATTAGGAAAAAAAACTTTTATTTTTATGGAAGAAAAAGAATATTTTTCTCATTTTATTGCACACATAGTGTGTTTAGAGAGAAAAAGATTGAAACATAAATATTGAAAAGTAACAAAACAAGAAAAAAAGAGTGAGAGAAGATTTCTAGTTTCAAGAGATTCTCATTCAATTATCCTATAAGTATAATAAACTGATAATATTTTCGCGCACATAAGAATATTCTCTCAATAAGTGCGATATGAAACACCTTTCTCTCTCTCTCTCTCTCTTTCTCCATATCTCACTAGTTATATCTCTTTTGAAAAGTTTTTTTGATATCGAAAACAAACACATCATATTCGCGAGAGAGAGAGAGAGAGAGAGAGAGAGAGAGAGAGAGAGAGAGAGAGAGAGAGAGTGAGAGAGAGAGAGACCGTGTGAATGAATGCATTTCTAGACTTATACTGTACTGTATCGTGTCGTAAGTGTGTTACTTCTCTCACATACTTATCTCTCGCCTGTTATATCAGTTTTTTATTCAAGAAAAAGTGTTTCGATTTTTGATAATATTTTTCGCAAAGCCGTTAACGTGTTAAATCATAATAACATCTCAACTCCTCATACACTCTCTGTGCGCTCACCAGTTCTTATATATACATAAAGCTTAAGTAAAAGCTATTAAGTAAAGTAAAAAAATCAATTTTGAAGCACATAAAGCACACACACACATAAAAATGACTTATATTTTCACACATATATATGATTAAAGTTTTCTAATCTCAATACATAGCGGTGTTTAAGCAAAATATATTTGCTCATAAAACTGGTGCTAAAATGAGTGCCAATAATAACAACAAGTGTTAAAGCACTAAACATAGTATACAATATTGCATTATTATTATGAACTGAATAATTATTATTATTCCGCGAAATACACACACATATATATACTGCACACATACATCACTTTATTATTATACGTACAAAGTAATGCACAAACAAACACAACAAAAAAAACCGGAAAGAATTGAGGACTGAAGAGAAGCAAAACAGCACAAACCCGCCTCAGGGTACAGTAGTGTATGCATTGTTACCGACAAAGTGGTGCTACATTTTTGTATGCAAATACAACTAATACTACGGGTATACAGTATAATAACAATACCATATCACAAATACCAATCAATGTTCAATAACTGTACAGAGAGCAACAAAGCGTCAATTGGGTGTAAACACAATGAAAAAATCACTGTGCAATGATAATACTGTAATAATAATAATTAACAGATGGGAACATTGAACTCAATATGTATATAATATTAACGAAAGTAAAAACGCGAAAGTATAAACTAAAACTACTGTATTTTGAAAAAAAAACTTTTTAGATACTAAAAATAATAATAATAATAATAATAATAATAATCACAATTCGCTTACCAGATCGATATAGCACTGTGTTATACTTTTTGACCGCCGCTTTGCAGTTTTGGAAGTGAAGCGGTGAGCTGACCATATACGCGGAATCCGAGTCACTGTGATAACCGGATATATCGCTGCTGTCATCAGTAGTAGCGTTACTATCTCTGTCTTGAACTTCGTTTATTAGATTTAAAACCTTTTATTGTTGTTTTTTAAAAAAACGAACATATTTATCGTTTAGCTTCAAAAAACATAAGGTTTATTAACATTATGTCACATACCTGTGCACATCCGTCAGCGAATCTCATCAACACTGGCGCCACTATTGCTTCCTTGTCAATCATATTACACGAAGACGACGACGACGAAGACGAAGTACTGGCAGCTGATGAACAGGAATTGGCGGAAGGAGTAGACGTCGCGTACTCCTTTCGCAACTGAGTGAACTGAAAGAGCGCGTCCTTGTCGTACTCGATCCGCTTCTGCAGTATCGACAACAGTATCTGCAGCGAGTGATTGGTGAACGCGCACGGCTCGCACGCGTTCAACAGTGTCTTATTCTTGATCAGCCGTTCCTGTATCTCCGTCTGACGCAAACTGAGCAAACGCTGGTGCGAACTGTTTGTCGGCGCCGGACCCTGCGATAGTGACCGCGTTATCGGTTCCTTATTCTTCGCTAGTGATAGCTCCTCGAGTTTCGCCACCGCTGTCTTGTACTGTTGAATGACGCGCTCGAACTCCAGTTTGAGCGCTTCGTGCAAACTCATGAGTGTGTCGTCCGAAGTGCCCACCAGTCCGTGATGACCCATGCCTTCGATCGCGCGGTCCAGCGAACGCTTTTTACAGTAAACCTGTTTGCGTATCGTTGGCTCCGATAGTATTATAACCTTTTTAGACGCGCAAACAAAATAAATTATAATTTATTTATTTTTGCATTAAAAAAAACCACAGAAAAAATAAACTATTATTTTATACGTGAATGAATTATTATTAATGATTAATTTTGTGCGTTACCTTTAATAACTTTTTGCACGAAATAACGAACGGATGATTGGGGTCGAGCGTGTGCTGCGCGCATTGCGCAACACTAGTCACTGTGCCACTGCTAACACCACCACCGCTACCGTTCGCCGACATCATAAACGGGTTGTGAATGGCGAACATACGCACCATATGCGTGACCACCGACTGCGAGCGCAACAGTTTGAGCGACAGTGTGAGTCCGTCATTGCTGGTGAGAAACACCTTTGCGTACAGCGACTCGAGTATTGGCAGCGAGTGCGGCATTGTCTCGATGAACACATCAATGGGCAAATCGCTCACAATTAATTTAAAGGTCGTGCTATTCAAGCGGTTAATAAAATTGGCAGCTTCTCTGTACTCGAGATTCTCGTACAATAGCAGAATGCGTCTGATGGCCACATTTGAGGAAATTTCGCGCATCGACGACACGCGTTCCTCTTCCAGCTGACCGTCGCAGCAGCCGTCCTCGTCTTCGCCGAATCCTTTGATCCACTGCGAGCTTCTCCACGTCAGCTTCTGTATGTTACGCCGATTCGACGACTTTTCCGGTTTAATGCGATTCACTTCCGGCGGATGATGATTGTGGCCAACGTTACTAGCGGTGTGTTGTTGTTGCTGTTGTTGTTGTTGCTGTCGTTGATGATTGTGTTTATGCGCTAAGTATTGATTTCGATCGATATAAACAGGCATTATTGAGTATTGAGTGGCAATATTACCACCACCTCCTCCTCCTCCTCCGTGGTATCTTGCGTTGTATATATTTAGCTTGTGATTCATCGAACCTTTCGATAGGTTTTCGATTGTGAACGCGGAATGAAGTGATGCCGGAATGGATGATAGCGATGATGCACACGCATAAGCGTTCACCGCTGAAAGTGCACCACTTTTTAGTTGGCACTTAATTGTTGTGCCGTTATTTGTTGCCATTACATGTAGTGATTAGAAGAAGAATAAGAAGATTAGAGAGAAGAGAAGAGACGATGAGTTGTGTGTTGCGTGTGTGCACACACTAACTAACTTATTCAACAATACAACTGACGTGACTGTGTATTGTTTTCACGTGTGTGTGTGTGGTATGTGTGCAACAGTAGTCTAGTTGAGCAGTGAATGCTCGCACAAACACAACACAATCCACACAACCACGACGACGACGACCGCGCAAATGCAGACAAAACTTGTATTAATAGGCAAAAGATAGTTGCCTTAAGAGTAACAGCAAATCAATTGTTAAACAACTTTTAGACTAATTTTTTTCTCTTGCAGTTGATTAGAAAAATCTAATTTCAGATTTGATTGAAGCGACGACAACGTATCGCCAGATCACTGGAGAGTTTGATTTCCTTTGGATGAGAGAGAGAGAGAGAGACACACACACATCAAACACACAAACAACTCAATAAACATATGGGATAGAAATCAAAACATATATATAACTGTATGAAATGCGGAATGAATATAACGGTGTATACAGAGAATGCAGTTTTAAACTTGTTTAACACCACACACATACACGTACACATGCACACAATGTGTGTCAGTATGCAATTCGATGTATGCGTTTTAATAAGAGATGATGCTATTTAACCGAAAGGCAAAAAAAACATATCTTATTATGACCTTAAACTAAAGTTGACTGTCGGCTAACTTTAACCAAACTTATATATATATACACTGTAATGACCTCTTTATTAACAAATATATTATTCTCCTTTATTTTTTATTTTATTTTATTCACCGTTGCTGTATATATATATATATAATTAAATAACAGATTTTAATATTTGTTTTTAATATTCTTTTGATAACTAGGAAGAAGAAAAAAGAAGAAGAATTAATTTAAAATAAAATAAAAATAGATTGAATTGAAAATATACAGCAAAAAAGCATTAAACTTTTCTAAAATAAAACGCACACTTCTCTTAACACACAAAAACAAAACAGTCAAAAAAAGTGAACCTTTTCTTCGCAAATGTCATGCACCATCAAAGAGAAGATACTGTACCATACTTTTAAAACTTTTTGTTCTCTCTCTCTCTCTCTCTCTCTCTTTCTATTTCTCTTTCTCTCTCTCTCTCTCT
>JAQIVF010001914.1:0-12358 GCA_034698365.1 Steganacarus magnus | reverse complement strand
AACCGATTTTCGCTACTTTTTCCAACCGATAACCGACCGAAATAAGACATTTTTCTAACCGAAAAGTCACATCCTTACTTATAATCTAACTTTGTAAGTGTTAAGTACTGTATTTTTAATGTTTTCATTATGTTTTCATGCATTTTTTTCATAAATGCATGCATATTTGTTCGGTTTTTTCGTGCATATTATCCGAATGCTGAACATAATTTAGCACAATTTTTTACTTGCAAAACACATTTTTATTTATTTCCTATTAATAACCAACAGTTCATTATATATTATTTTTAGATGAGCGACGAGTTTTCTAAATATTTCTCAATTACTTAACTGATTAATATCTTGTTTCGAAATATGTTATTTTAAAAATCCTTTGAAATACAATTTTAGTTTAACATAAAAGAAAAAACCTGAGAGGTGTTAAGCATTTGCATTACTAGAACATTAGACTTTGTTCAAATATTGTCAATTCTAAGTTATACGTTCAAAATGAATTTATTCTTTTATTTAATACAATTTCAATTCTCTAAATTGATTTTACATTTTTTTAAATGTCAATGAAATAGGAATAAATTGTGTTAAAAAAAATATTTTTATATAATTTAAGAAAAATTAAATCATTTAAAAACTGTTTGAATCAATAATTATCTACGCGTTCGCTTTAATTTAACCGAAAGTAAAGATTACAATTTTTTGGGACATAAAACATTAATTATTAAGCTATTAAATAATAACTTGATTTAAGTCGATATCATTCGCTCGAAACAAAGTTCAATAGAAATTTGATTTTAATCCTCACAACATTACACAACTCATTCTTTGCTTTTGATTTTATTTTGCCAAAAAAAAGAAGTTTATTTGACTCATCAAAATGAAAAAATTCAGAATTACATCAATAAAACAAATTTTAAAAAAATTGAAAGTAAAAAGCGAGACTAATTAACCTCAATAATAATAAATACAGTATAACAAAAGATTTTGAAGTTCAGGGTTAGAAACAATTCAAATCAGATAAGGAGAACTCATTTAAACAAACAATTGAATATTTTTTTTAATCTAAAATTTTCGATTTAAAGCATGAAAAATTGTCAAAAATGTCAAACCGAAATCCAAATCTTGTATTTTTTATATGAATAAAATAATAAAAATTTTAAAACGCATAAATGTTAAATAAAGGCAACATGAAAACATGTTTAGATAATCTTGATTAAAGTCCTTGCTCTCCATCACCGCTTAAACGTATTCCACTGTCATTCGAATTACTGGCTAAAATATGATCGTCGTCTTCGTCTTCTTCTATACTGGCGATAACCAAATGATCATCATTTACTAGTCGTTGACAATCTTGAATTAAAGCGGGCACAGAGTTCGTCGGTGGACTTAAAACAATATCGTGAACTGTTTCAGATTCTGATACTATTATTTCAGTTGTAGTTTGATCAGCTTCGGCTAAATCATCATCAGATGATTCATTACTTGCGCCATCATAATCATTATATGGCGGAGCGCCAGTTGTTGGCGGTCTTATCGACAACGAATGAGCCTTTTGTACTGATTGAGGAGCGTTAACATTGCTAACAGCAACTTCGCTCGATCTTCCTTCTGCAGGCATAAGTGGACGTATCATTTCTGAACCTATTGCGAGTGATAGCGAAAATTTATCACTGTTATCCGTTTTTGAAGTTAACTCTAAGATTTCTTGATTGCGAGGCTTTTTCCTTATGGCACCACTACTCGCTGGCACATGCAATGGAGCAACAATATTGCCCGCCATTTGCGGTCGCGATGTTAATGGTTGAACAATAGTAGAACATTTGTTTTCAGTATTATCCTCTTGAGAGCTTTGAGTTGTCACCACATTACTAATGCCAACACCGCCAACAGCGCCGCAGTCGTCATCGTTTTCAGGCATAATTAAATTTGTCGATTTCTTCTTCGTAACACTTTTAGGCACACATTTATCGTCGTTTTCGATCAATTTCTCGAGCATTGTAAATATTGCATTCAAGTTATTAGAATCCAATTGCTGCATCGTTTCCTTTCTATTAACCACATCATTGATCGGTAAGTTTTGCTGTTTCTCAATACCGCTGTGTTCCACGCATTGTCCATGACTAGCATTCGCTGTTTTAAATGAAGAACGTAATGAAATCGCTGAAGTGGTGGCGCTGTTGCTGTTTGATGATAATGAATTAATATCTTGAGATTGGTTTGAATTATAATTAATCAGTTCTCCATTCATTATAGGCACAGTTTGATTGTTAGTCATCGCTAAATTTTCATTGCCTTTTACTGTTGAAATATTGCTAGTATTGTTTGCCAACGATGTAACGCTTAATTTATTTTGTCGTGAATAACTTTTAAAATTATCCCAATAATTATTAGCACGAACTCCAGGAACCACTTGATTATTAAGAGCAATGGGAACATTTTGAGAGCCAATATCGCTATTGGTTGCGGTTAACAAAGAATTACGGTTTAGTGGTGCCGATTGTGGCGGCTGTTGAAGTGAATTTTGCTGCTGAAGAGATAATAGTAGAATATTCTGCTGTTGCATTAACTGATAATTTTGCATTAACATCAAATGCATTAACTGCTGATTATTAATATAATCACTATTCGAACCCTGATTCTCCAAAATAAGTAGCATTAACTCGTACTGCGAACGCATCGAACGAATCAAATTACTATTAACAATACTAAATGATTCGCTGTTCGTATCTCTCGGTTCGGCGTTATTATTAGAGACCATATTAATAGTTTGTGATAATTGAGAAACAAAATTCGTTTCATTACTCTCGTCTGCATTACGCGGAATAACATTCTTCTGTTGAGTGCTCGATATATTTGAGCCGTGACTTAAGTGTTTGGGTTGCGTTACAAACGCGTTGTTTTCTGCATTGATACGATATTTATTATTATCTCTACTAACCTTTCTTTTGTTCTCATTTATTGTTTTTCTCATATCATTATTTGATGAGTCACTTTCCGCTTCTTTTATATTAGTCTCCATTTCTTCAATCGATTTCATAAGATCTTCGACTTGTTTGAGGCGTGCCTCTGCTTCTTGAAGTTCTCGCAGTTTATTAGCCAAAGACGTGGGCATATTAAACGATTCAATATTATTAATGTGGTCATCGGTTACCATATTTCGCTGATTCGTAAAGGGAAGCATCAATTGATTGGCTCTCAACTCTTCCTCTTCACTGCCATCCGCCTCATACCTGCGCTGCAATTTGTTTTGCAAGTTTTGAGCTAATCGTTGCGGCAAACTATATCTCTTATCGTTCACACCATTGCTTTGGGGAACAACACTGTCTCGCATTATATCATTTATGCGATAATTTTTCATTTGAAGATTTCGCAATTTTGATACTAAAAGCTCGTCAATATTATCCTCTGTTTCTTCGTTAACATTATTCATATCATCGCTATACGTGTCTTCGACATCCACTTCGATATTATTATGCCTTCCACTAGTTAAGGCAGTTTGAAGAGAAGTTAATCGCGAATTTAAGTCTTTAATCGACATTAAAGGCATAGAATTTGAATCAATCGAGTCATTATTAACTAACGAATTAGTGTTCACATTCACATAATTCGAATCGATTGGCCGATGATTTTCTAACTCTTTCTTCATTATAGTCATTTGTTGCAATTTGTTTTCAGCATTTTTCTGCAACTGAAGCAGTCTTGACTGTTCCGTTTGCAATACTGACAATTTCTGCTGCGATTCTTGCAACTTATTCATGAGTTGCGCGACACTTGTTTGCGTGATTAAGTCACGATTCAACGAATCAACGCATTGTTCATTATCACCACAACTCAAATTACTGCCATTATAATAGTTGTCATAATTACTTGCATTGTAATTATTCGATGAATTTAGGTGATCATCAGACGGCAGACTATTCTGCAAAATTCTCAGCTGTTCTCTCTCTTCGGATTGCATTCCTCTCAAGATAGTGACCAGTCGTGCCAATTGTTCTCTATTGACACTGTCCTCGCTTTTCTCTAAATTACTGATAACAGACTTCACTTGTTTAATACAATCTTGTAATTGCATTAATCTATCGAGCAATTCATTGGTATTAACTGTGGATATGTTCGCCTTTTTACTGTTATTTACATTATTATTGTTGTTAAGTAACGATGATTTTGTTGTTTTGCTATTTTTCATGGCATTTCGGTTACTGTTGCGATACAACTCCGGAGACGAAGAATTGTTGGCTGCGTTCCATTTTGCGATGTGTTGTTGCGATGTCTGCGATGATTGAGACTGCGATGTCTGCGATGATTGAGACTGCAATGATTGCAATGACTGTAGTGATTGTGATGACTGTATTGGAAGCCATTGACTGTTATGACTGTTAACAACTCTTTGCTGCGAATGCTGTCTAACGTTTTGATTACTGTTATCACAAATATAATTATTAGCACTGCTCGCCGCACCGCTGTTTGACGACATGTTTGCGTTATGCCAATCAATTCAATTAAATATCAATTTAAGCAAACATACAATGCTATCTTATAAACATCAAAATCAAACTCCACTAAAACATTACATTCCTTTCTTAACACTACATAAATGATGTCAACTCTAAACTTTTATAACATTCAAACAAACTCTCCCCCATATCTCCCACAATTTTTTTCCAGCAGTTGTCGGTCGAAAAGTGGATGAAAATTTTTTAATTCTCTTGAATTCTTATCAAATCGGAAACAAAGAGCATAAATGCCGTTATATTTAACATTGAGTGTAAAATGTTTGTTGAAATTAATATTACATGTGTTACAAACTTACTCACAGTTGTATAGTGCGGTAATTTGAGCACAGAATGGGTATCAAAATCTTTTTCAGTTAAAAATTGTTAAGATTATAAAAGTTACTCGGATTTCTTTGAAATTGTTTTAAAATTTAATATAATTCTAATATTGCTAAAAAATATTTCATTTAAAGAATTTTTTTAATGCAAGAAAGAATTTGTTGGATAGGAATTTTATTTTCAATCTTACAGTATTAATGTGATTACATTGCTATTTTATATAGTTTTAAATATTAATAATTACTAACCACTTATTGAAATATGATTAAATAATAAAACTGCCAAAATTTATTCCTAAAAATCATTTTGACGTAATTTAGTCAAATACTTTCGCAAGTAATCCACATGTAATACATGTAGAGGTGAATCAGCTAATGGTAAATCAATACACATAAAAAAGATTTATCACGAGAATTCGTGCACTTCAGGGAAAATGATCACTAGAGTGACTTATTTACTAAGAATGCTCACTAAATTGAACCAATTTTTTGTGTGACAATTTTTTTCAATAAAAAAAGAAAGAAGTAAGTTATTCAAAGGTTGTTGAAAGTGAAAAGTAGTGCAAGTAAGGGTAGGAATGAAACTAATTTGGTATATGCACTGTTCTGGAGATGTTTTCCAATAAAATCACGACGATTGACAAAACGCTGAATTAATAAAATAAAAAATAGTTTATTTTTTAATGTACGAGCTTTAATCGAGAATAAATAATTAACTTTAATGTTTTAATGCTGAAAATTATAAAATAAATAATTTAAAACAGTGTCGATCGAGTTCTATTAAGCGATTGATTTGGTGATAACTCCGGAGTTAATTGCGGAGAAAATTGCGGGGTATTTACAAGTAATTCAATTGGTATTGCATTGGTAATACGGCGCGACTGTATACCACTGATACTAACTAATTCTTGTCTCCTGAGATCCCTTAAGTGTTGCTGACTGATCACACACTTGCAAAACAAACGTTTTAATGCTTCCCTAAAATCTTTTAGATGAAACGCGTAGAGAAATGGTGAACCGGCACTATTGATGTGTGATAAGATAATTAGAATGTCGAGGAGAACGAGCGATGGTGGCCTACAGGTATCACAAAATGCTTGTATTGTGTTTGATGTGTATAATGGTATCCAACATAACATAAAGAAAACCACTATTATAAATAATTGTTGCGCTTTTTTCACTTCCCTTCCGCTGTAACTAAATTTAATTGATTTTACTATATTTGAAGTATTAATGCTCTCTAAAGTGATCGTTGATCTCGATTTTGATACATCCGATGACGCGTTTCCAGCGATGCTATTATTATCATACGTGTCAATGCTGTTGCATTGAGTCGCATCTTCTCGTATTATAGAGTTGTTGTGTGCAAACATTGTAGCGTTTGAGTTATAATCGCCGTTAGCGTTG
The DNA here is from genome assembly GCA_034698365.1 of Steganacarus magnus. Classification (NCBI taxonomy): domain Eukaryota; kingdom Metazoa; phylum Arthropoda; class Arachnida; order Sarcoptiformes; family Steganacaridae; genus Steganacarus; species Steganacarus magnus. The sequence continues at coordinate 6,126 of JAQIVF010001914.1, read as the reverse complement.
CGCTCCAGTCGTGATATACGCCGTAACTGTTAATTAAAAAATTTTAAAGGTTAATCTCGTATCAACAAAATTAATTTGTTCTTTCAAATAAAAAACTAGTAATAATAGAGTATATTACGCACATTAAAATTGTTTTTTAGCTAGGGTTGTGTCGTAAGCAAATTTTCTATTTTGATTTTCTGAAAATTTTTATTTTAAATAAGTTTTGATTTTGATTTTCTATAAAATTTTTATTTTGATTTGATTTAAATTTAAAATCAAAATTTAAAAAAATCAAAATCAAAATTAAAATACCAAAATCAAAAACAACACTAAAAATTTTAACTAAAGTACACTTATTTTCTAATGAATTTTATTAATAAAATAAAATGATTTCCTAAAATATCGTTAAAAGTTATGTAAATATATGCGAGTTTGTTAAACGTTTTTTAAAATAACCTCAATATAAAATAATTTATTCTGCAGAGTTTTTATAATATTAATTCAACTTTTGTCGTCAAACTTTTCCATTAGATTTTATGCTATCTTTTATATTATGTAAATCACTCTATAATTAACTGGATCTTTGTTCTGCGAAATGCGAGGCTCTAATGCTATTATTACTGCATTATACTATTACTTTTCTCCAATCAATAAGTTGCGTATAAGATTTATAAGGTTTGTTGCTTTATTTATATAAAAGTTAAGATTTCATTATTTTCAATATCATATGTTTGACATTATTAAGTGAGTACGTGATTGAATACATGATTCCAATATCAATTCGTTATAAGTGTATTTCCATGCCGTCAGTTCCCAAATTTACATTTACTTCGATCTATAAGGCGTATCAATAAAACTTTTTTGTTTCAATTTTATAAAGTATTTTAAATTATCGATTAAAATCTTGCTTTATATTTCATTTATTATAAAATTACTTCTAAAATAAGATTTGTTTAGCTCACTTAGAAAAAAGTCGAACTTTTGGTTTTGGGGTCCCTTTGTGAGAATTTTTTATATTAATAAAGGGATGTTCACTATTTTATCCTAAAAAGGACTTTATTGTGAAAAATTACAATAAACCTAAAATTAATAACTGTTTATGATTATATTTAGTTTTCTAATTAAATTTTGAATTTATGATTGAGTTTAAATAATTTTCCGTAAAGTTTTCAAATAGATAAATAAAGATTCAACACAGTATAACTTAATAACTATCAAAAACTAAATTAAAATTTGATGTTAACTAATAAATATTAATTTGAAAAATATCATAAACTGTGATTATAAATAATGTAAATTTTAAAATATATTAATGTATCCTAATTTAGTTAAAATACACTGTTAAGTTTTTGTACACTTTAATTAAAATTAAATTAGTAGGTGAAACAATTAAATGAATTCCGAACAGAAAAGAGTGAAGATAAAAACACATTAAATACCCAATTATAATTAATTTTTAAATTAAGAGTTTAGTTCAAATGAACTGAATTAAAATTAGCGCTACTTTAACTTATAGGTTGATTAATTGATTGATTTTTTCTAACCTACAATAAAAATAAAATTAAATATAATGTAAAATTTATTTAAATGCTACATTTGTGCACATTTCTCGTAAACACTGTCTCATTGTATAAAAAGTTGGAAAACACTGATTTGTGACGTCAATCGTTTTTCTATTCTTTTGCCCTTTATTACAATATAGAATTATTGTAAGAATATAATATCGGTTAAGCGAGTTTTTGACATTATACTCAAAAAAGTTCGAGATATTGCTTTTGATTCTAAGCATTATTTAATTTTGTTGTCACAAACACATCTTACGTGACACACACATGACAAACTCAAGTTTAAAGTTACCAAAACTTTATGAAAATGGTATGCATCGTATCACTGCTACTATTCAAACATTTTCAATCATTATGAAAGCCAAATTTTTATTAGAATAATTATATTTATTAAACTAATACCACATTTATTATATTGTTTTATGATTTTATATTGAGTATATAAAATTTAATTAAATTATGATTGAAAATTAAAAATGAATAATTAACATTTATACACAAATATAATAACATAATCCCAACATTAATTCATTCAATTAAAAAATTTAATATTTGAAATACAAAACTATTATAATACTGTATTATATAAACGTGAAACATATTAAAATTCGAATTTGGATCCTCTATCAATTAATACCGTAATTTAAACTTAAAATAGGAACTAAAAGTGAAAAGTTCAAAACTCATCGGATTTAAGAGTAAAATTCATGGGGTGTTAAACCTTGACACACCCCTAAAATGACTGCTTTTAACTTTTACGTAACTCTTTAGGAAAACTATTTAAGCATAAATTATTTTAAAGTTTCTGGAAATGTGTATTCGCAGAATAATCTATCAGATAATTATCAAATGAGTGCGAATGGAGTCCTGAAATGCAATTTTGGCCATCTTTATCTAGAAGGGTATGCTAAAGAAATTTATACCTCAAAAATTATGATTACGATAATTTGTTTTAGAAGAGCTTATCCATGAATTGATGCGAAACAATTGATAAGAAAAGTTAATGCACACTTCTTTGTCAAAGTTTAACCATTTTAATGTATAGTTTAAAATATTTAAACAAAACCACAATCAAATAAAATAATGATTAAAACTAATTTTAATTTCACTCAAAGTTCTCTAAAAAAAATTTCACCAAAATATTTTTAGTAAAGCATTAATGGCATGGAAGAGTGAAATTCTATACTTTTACAATAAATCTTCGAGTTAAATGGTTCAAAATGGAATTTAAAGGAATCCTTTATATCATTTATGGAGTTTAAGTTGAACAGCCTCTCAATATAGTGCTTGACATATATATATTGCAGTTTATATATACTGTATAATTTATATATCAAATATATTTTTCAAGAATTTTTTTCTAAAGTAACATATATTTCTTTTCTTTATGTTCATTTAATAACCTTTTAAGGCACTAGAAGTAAGCTTTTTTAGGCATGTACTAACGAAAGTGTATTGGATTCGATGTCAAATGACCGGTTTTCACTAATGTTAATTAATTTGGGAATTGATTACATGTTATAAGGTATGATCAGAAGAAAATCAGAGAAGAACCGAAATTAAATTGAAGTTACTATTATTGGTTACTTTTATTTGCTAACCTTTTAGATGTAATATATAACGATTAAATTCATTATTGGTGTAATTAGAAATGACAATTAATGACAATTTTCACAACTTTCATAAAACTAACAGATTTTATCGAATTTAATTCCCAGTAAAATTAGTAAATCGTATTAAAAATAATTAATTGTATTTACCAGAGTAGCATATTTTCTATGTGATTATAATAAAACAATATTGGATTACTTAATTCACTCTAATTTAATTTATTTGGCATAAAACAAAAAAGATTTTATTTAATGGGCAAATAACTGACAATAACATTAGTTCCAAAATTGCTGCAAATTTCGAAGAAAATTTGAATCTATAATATATTTTTACATTTTATTACAAATTTAATTATACACTTTATTCTCACACACATTTCATCATTTCAAATGTCTTCAACAGCTGCTATGGTTTGAAAAAACCTAATTTCATTCAGCGTTAATATTAGTGACGCTTTAATAATAAACTTCATAAGATTTAAAGAATAGTTTTAATATTTTAGTTTAATACTTTTAGTAATTGTCTCAATATCTGTCACTCCTCGTGTCACCTATAACTCGTAGATTTAAGTTTCAGTAGTGTTTAATTAAAAAGTTATAGCATTAGCATCTCTTTACTTATGCATTAAATTTGAAGTAATATTGAAAACTTCACCACATAAAACTTGTATAATGCACTTTTAAATTATCATTATTATTATGTTACATAATCAAATTTGTTATGATACTGAAGTTTCACTAAGAAAATTTTAGAATACATCTGTTTTATATTAAATAGTAATGTTGAAGCCATTCTGTGTTCTAAAGCTATTTTTTGTTTACTTTCTACTTAAAAACTCAAGCTCGAGAGGTTTTTTGAGCTTCCAAAAAATAAACTTTGAGCCTAATGGGCTTAAATTTTATAAATATGCTCCTATTCATTATAATATTTTTTGTTGGCTTATAATCTTTAGTCTACATATTCATTTTAATCTCTTTTTTCAAAAATAAGCTCAACATAAAGTTCTACTAAATTCTATCAGCAATATCTCTAAGTACAGTATTTCTACAGCATTGACAATTTTTAACTCACCATAAGAAGTATTTGCAGTAAAATATAGTTATTTTAAATTTAAGTATCATAATGGGGTATAAACTATTGTCTGCATACAACTGTATTTAGAAATACTATATATTAAGTATAGTTCAATATTTAGCTGAATCAGTATTAAAATCTAAATGCTTTTTCAAGTATTTCTATTATGGGATAACTTGTTCAAGTTGTTCATTAGTTTACTCGCGATTTACATAACTTTGTTAATGCGCAAAGAAAATACCGGATATTCTAAACACTCTAATGGCACTTGATTTTATTAAATTATGAAAATCAAGGTAACATTGCATTAGTTTACACCAAAATTTTTAGCTCACTATCTATATAGCTTACGTATTTGACAATGTCAGTCCGTCCGGATGTACGCAGTCCTCTATTGTTTATGTGTATACTAACCTATTTAGTCTAAGAAGTCTGCCATCTCCATGCTATATCTTAATACTTTATCACATACAAGTTATAACTTAATAGTCTGAATAGTCGTCACGTTAGGGTATTATTATGAGTAACAATGAGCTAAATTAAAAATGTTTAAACCCTTTTTATACGATCCTAAAAATAAAAATTCAAGTAACCTAAGATAGTGAGCTCTATTATGAATATTCCAGTCTTGTTTTTGTCTTTTTTTATATAATATAGAGTAAACTATTAAAATATTTGTTAAATAAGTTGAAAAATCAAGATTAATAATTTATATTAATGGAATCTAAAATATTTAAACGGAACGAAATTTTTGTTTTTAGTTCAAAAAATATAGGGACATCAAAACAAACGGCATTTCGAGTAATTTTAATGCCACAAATATTGATTTATATTCGTTTGAGATACATCCAAAAATAATAGAATTAATAGATAAATAATTTTTTAATGCAAAATTCAGGACATAAGTTTCATATTTACTTAATTTACTCATTAAGTTACTTCAAAGGTTTTGAACTCAAAACCTTCAAATTAATTCAAAAATGTGGGAAAAAATTCAACAGATTCAATAAATCAAATACCATACACTAAAATTTTTAGACCAAACGCTTATATCGTTCCGATTTTTATGGTCTAACAAGCAAATCAGATTTGTGAGTCAAAATAATCGGAGGAATACGCGATTAATTTTATCGATAAAAACATTAGAGCTAAAAAGACCCATTTTATTTCAAGTCGACTTATTTTCAATCTTAATTTGTGTCGCATAACTGGATTCACAATAATTTAATAATTCTAGTGCCCAAATCATAAAAATATTTTGTGAGATATAAGCGAACTAAATAGAAAAAAGGAAAGTGTTTTTCAATATATAATATTAGACGCACAACTTAATAAGCTTATGAGCTTAAATTTTTAGACAAATTTGTAAGGCATTGCATCATTGTATGCTTTAGCTATCGCGCGGTTTCATCAGCTAATAATTACTAATCCATTAATTTTATTTGACTCAATGTTTTTCTTCTTCTATCCAATTACTTCACAGTTGGAACGATAGTTTAAGCCGACGTAATGAAAATATATTCGAGTAAACGCACAAAACAGTGAATTTAACCATTATCTGGTATAAATTAATCTATTCTTTTTTCATTTTATTTATTAGAGAAAACCAATGCAATCGCTAAGTTCAGCGAAAATCACTATTTTCATGTCTTTAAACGTGTTTTCACCAAAATATTATTTTAAGTAAACATTATATTTACAGGCAAAAAAATTTCCGTAATAATTATTAAGATAACTAAAGAATGAATATATCTCCTTAATTAGAATGTAAAAAATTCACCATAAATTTGTATTGATTTGAATCTGTATAAAAGATAGGATAATTGAATACTTACTCGTTTGACACTAACTTGCTTAACGACCACTAAATAGATTCGACAATAACAGAAAGCCA
>JAQIVF010001913.1:0-12358 GCA_034698365.1 Steganacarus magnus | reverse complement strand
AGCGGCGTCATCGGGAAACTGTAGTGACAGTAAGAGTGGTGTCACTATATTTAGTAACGCTTATAGTTCAGGATATGCCGGAGTGTTTGGCTGGCGTTACTTTCCCGGCGCTGTTAATGTGTGCACCGATACTCCCGCTCAATGTGACGCATCAATGACTGCCATCAAAAATAACGAAATGATTAGAACATCCATCTAATATTAATTCGCGTTAAAGTTTGGTTAACCGAATATTTAATTACATTAATCTATGATTATTACTAAACAAATAATTTATATATATATATAATTATAATTAATAAATACAAATAAAAATATAATTAATGAATTAATTAAAAATCAATAATCAAATTATATAACAAACATTTATAAATATTATAAGCATAATGTTTTATGCACTTATATTCTGTTAATAATACATTATTGAAGATAGAAAATGATTAAAAATTTGAATGCAAGCTAAGATATTGTTTAGATTACGCTCAAAAATTATGGTTGTAATCGATAACGCGAGTCCAATAAACAATAGATAATAAACACCTTTGAGACTATTATTCTCTAGCACTTCATTGCGATTATTTTGGTCATCCATTTCTAGCACTTCTTCATTATTCATTTTCAGTATCCAATGATTGTAAATACCGCTTTCACACAATCCAATTATTCTGAAAACATTATAATAGTAAGTGAAGAAAATTTTATAAAAGCTATAGAACTGCAATAAAGATTATAAGTAAGAGATAGAGAAAGTGATAAGAGATAAGAGATAGATTACATTTGATTGACATGTGATTCCAATTTCGAACGATTTGGAGGCAAAGTCAGAGAATTAAAATCGGTTGCAAAGCCATGTTTCGACACATAAAGTTCTTTCTTTAAAGTGCGAGAGAATTGCGATTTTTCGTGATTTATGATATCATCAAACGATGGCTTATCGATAATAAATACATATTTTCTAGACTTTAATTTCGCTAAAATCTCCGGTGTAATCAAATACGTCGGATTCATGTGCTTTAATCGATTCAATATAATCAATCGAGAGTTGAAACTATTCGCCACTAAATTGGTCTCACTGTACTTCTTGATAAAAATCTCAAAGAATAAATTGTTAACCGAAAGGATTTTGATATCACTTCTGCGATAGAGATCATCAAAACTGTCGATCAAATCATATGTTGCAGTTTTCATGAAAGATCCGAGTAATACACCAGAAAATGATGCCAGTATTACAGTGCACGACAGCAACCAAACTGACAACAGAATTCGTTTTGACTCTTGTTTTAGTTGTTTGTTGTATGCTTTCGATGGAAACGCATCCGATAGTAAGAGTGTCGAGTATCGCCAAACATGATTCACAATCTTTTTTAATGGTTTATTAGTGGATACTTTGTCAATCATTGTAATAGTGATCGACAGTATAATTATAGACAAAAGTATAAATAGCCAGACATCGATATCAAAACTTGATAAGTACGTAAAAATTGACACTTCATTCTGTTTTACAACTGAAACAATGTGTTCACTTTGTATAATACCAAGAAATCTACTCAAATGAAGTTTATAATCTTCGGGATAAAATAGGATAAAAGCCTTTTGAGCGGGAGTTCCCAAAATAAAGTCAACTCTATTTTCCATGAACATTCTTACGCCGCTTTGAACACCGAATCCTTTTCTCAGTGGAATTCTCATAATTCTAGAAAATAATATTTAAATATCTTATTTTAAATAAATTTTTAATGTCTCAGTAATAACAGAACAATTAAACCTAAAACCGATAGATATATAGCTTATTTTATTTTTCACCCGAAATACCCAATGAAATTTATGCAAAATTCAATTTATCAAATAAGTCTACGTTTTATTGTTAAGTCTAAAGTCTCGTTGATAATTTACCTGTAACCGAACTTTATAGACAATTCTGCCAACAATTTAATTAAAACACCGCATACATGAGTGGCATTACTGCCCGCATATGGTCGACGATTATAAGGACACAAAATTTTAACTAGATTTTCCGGATTCACTGTATTATTTCCTGTAAATATAATACTATTTTCGGGAAGATTATAACAGGAGTTATCAAACATTTTGAAATATTTTTAAAGATAACTTATTTTCAGACGTATACTTCGATATATATTAATAGTTAAGTGAATTAATGAGAAATATTGATTTATTAGCAAATGCTAAATCTCTTTAGCTTTTACTAATCATCTTTTTTTAAATTCACGATAAAAACATCGTCGTTAATCTTATTTAGGATTATGCGCTTACCCCTACTCTAAGCTTTAGCTTTGTTCTCATCATTATTATTTTGCGAGCGATAACAGTATCTAATATTAGACATAAGATTTTTTCATTTAGACAAACTATCACTACTCGAACAAACAACTTAATGATTTGAATAAATATTAATGACCAAAATATTATGAAACTAAATAGAAAATCTGCAACATTGTAACAGACATAATGTATATGTAATAACTATTAACGGTTACTATTTTGCAAAATACGTTAATATTATTAGTTTGATATAATATTGTGAAGTATGAATGCATGTTGTGTTAAATAAGTTATTAACGCTATAATAAAATCAATAAAAAAACCATATCAAGCTGTGATACTAAATGAATTTGTATTAACTTTTTTAGATTATATGGTTACTCGAAAAAATATGGTTATCTTTAATTATAGGTCAATACTGATTTTTCTGAACAGGTAACTATATTTTACTTAATTTAATAAAGTACAGAAATGTTTGATTATCTTTCTCTAGAACTTAATAAAAGTGAATCTTTTAAACTTTTGAGTAATAACTTTACACAATTGCTTACTGTTGATCAAAAGAGTAAGTTTGTTATAAATGATGTCGCACTTTAATACATCACTTCTAAAACATTTATCTAAATTTGAAATCTATTATATTGCAAATTTTCTCACTACTGTTGATGGCTGTATTTATTGCTTTATTTCGATAACATATGTTGATGAATAAAACCATGTTTCGTGGAAACATTGAGTGACCTTATTTTACGATTTTTTCGGAGCTTATTGAACATAGAGTGACGTAATGTGTTATTTTCCAAACCATTATTTCAGACTTATATCATAACTAAGTTTTATCTTTTTATGTCTCTTTCCTAAACAATTATTTCAAATGAAATATTCAACAATAATCATAAGAATGGGTTGGATGGCAAACGTGTTTCTTTCCGAACGTGTTTTCAACGCAAATGACTGCTAGTATGGGTCTGAAAATGTCCGTTAGACAAATAAACACAATGAAAGAGTTAAGAGAGTCACCTAAAAATTTTCTATTTGCCGGAACAGTAAAATAAATGGGAAACTAATATCCTCACTATGTTAAACTCAACGAACTCTACAAGAATATTACATGGATAGCCGGTGTGTCTTCCGGTAAGTACGAGCTCACATTATACGAAACGCCGATTCCAATGTCTGTTTGCACGCATAGCTCCCGATTAGGAGATAGGTGTTAAAGGTTTATGGACGAGTCCACTAACGCGTTCTATATGGTGGCGATTGCGTGGTGAAAATCGTTGCCCAAATTGTTTCGAGACATGGCTTATATCAGGTTTGAGAAGATACAAGAAATACGAAATTTGTGAATTAATAACTACTTTTAATTTGATATAATGTTTCATATAGGGTTTCACGATATGTAACCACAGGAAAAATTGAGAGACAATTGCAGAAAACAATCGCCAAATGTTTGCAATGTTTGCGATCGCATAACTCTATTGAACACAATTTCGGTCAATTGATATTTGATGATTTTATTGGCATATTTGCGATCTTAGTTTTAGGTCTAAGTTTAACTGTTGTTGTCTGTATTATTGAGCTATTCTATAGCATATTATTGAAGTATAGCAAAAATTCATTATTTTCTTGACTTGAAAATTAATTTAGAAAAATAGTAATTATAACTACTTGACCGCTGACAAGATAATAGTTGAGTACAAACACAGAGACATACAGACAGAGCAGCACACAAATATCAATCATAAATCTTACGTTCGATACTCCATAAAAGATATCATAAAGTCTAAAATAAATCATATAAGTTTTACATTAAATGTTTTTCCATAATTAGTGAAAAAAATCTAAACAATTTGAGAAAATATCAATTGTATGTTGAATTAAAACAACTAAAAAGACTGTCTAATATTAATTAAGTTTATTAACTATTGTACGTTGAAATAATAAGTATAAAAGCTATATGACGTATGTTTATTCCTGTACAGAGTTATGATATCAATTAATTGTGTATTTTATTGAATAATTATAAAAGTGTTGACAGAAGATACTAAATGTCTTATCAATAGAATCAACATTAAAGCAGTTTTACACAATTGAAGACTTTATGAGTTTTAACAAATTAGCTCTCTTTTACTAAATTTATAAAATTATACAATAAAATTAGGCTTTATTTTTTACTAAAAAGAATTAACTCAAGAAACTAATATTTTAAGTTGATAGTATAATTTATTAAATTATTTTTACAACAGCAATCGTAATAAGAATCGATATCGCAAATCTATAGTTTATTATTATTGCCGCAAAATGAATAATAATTTTTCTTTAAGTATACGAGACGGAAATATTATAACAAATTCCAGAAAAAACAACACAATCGATGAGAATAGAGTGATTGAAATCATAATTCCACTGATGTTTAACATGTTGCCATATATTTATAAAGATAAGTATAAAATATGTGGCACTTTAGTAAAGCTTGCAATGGAATTGTCATTGAAATTTAATTACAGGTAAGAATAAGATAATTTTATTAAAATTATATTTTTTATCTCACTTCAGTAAGAAATATATGAAATTAAGATTTCGGTCAGTTTGTACAACAGACCCAATCAACCAAAAGGATTCCCACTTTTATCATAATAAAGGATTTAAACAGTTTTTGTCACAATTAAGGGATTATAGTATTATGAAAGGGTTCTTAAATGATTAAGCAAATTAGAAAGAAAAAAGTTAGGAATATGCAAATCACTGGAACAGAATTTATTTTTCTGAATGTGAAATGCCATTCTAATAACTAGAGATGGGCAACAGCTCAGCTGGAGCTGAGCTAGCTGTAGCTCGAGCTGATTTTAAGCTCAGATTTTAGAGATAAAGAGCTGAAAATATCAGCACAGCTCACATATATTTAATACCGCTCAGCTCAGCTTTCAGGTCAAGCTTTGATATCGAACTGCAATGCAAAAAACTAAATTTGTAATAAGTATAAATTAACGTATAAATAGATTATCTGATTTATCTATAGCTATTTTAGAATATTTAAACTGTTCTTTAATAATATATGCCAATAAAGTTCTTTAAATTCTAAATCTTATCTAAATTATTTTAAAAATATCAGCTCAGCTCAATTTTTACATAAATCAGCTCAGCTTAAATGCACTAGCACTGAAAATTTCAGCTCATCAGCTCAGCTCCGTTCGAAATAATTTAGCTCAGCTCATTGACAATAGAGCTGAATTTAAAATCAGCTCAGCTCCTTAAAAATGTTTTTTGTTCAGCTCAGTTCCAGCTCTGAGTTTCGAGCTGATGTCCATCACTAATAACGGCAGATTACTTAAACGGAATAATAGCCATTTTGAATTTTATTTAGTCAGTTGTTTAGTAACGAACTATTTTGAAATTAAGAGTTACCAGATGTACATTACATTTTAGTATAGAATGAGCGACATTAACTGTTTTCAGTTTTAATATATTATTATTATTATTTGGTAAATTTTATTAAAAAAATTTCTCTAATAATTACTTAATAAAATTTATTAGGACTGTACACAGTTTTAACCCGACTTTAAAATAATAACAAAACCAATTGCTATTTTGATAAAGTAATTTGAATACCTATTTCATTATAGATCTATTATATATTAAATAACATGAGCTAATATTTTAAAATAGTACAGTATAAACATTTAATGTATCGCACAAGAATTTTAATTTCATTTAGTTATGTATTGAAAGTTAATCAGTGATACACTGAAAGTATTTGTGCACTTTTTTTATAAATTTGATCTGAAGATGTGATTGAGTGTAATCACGAAACATTATAAAATTTTCACTTGGAATTCGCTATAATCTCCAGTAAGAACTTGTAAAACAATTATTTATTAATAAAAGTTATGATTAGTGCCTGAAGTTTATTGGTTTTATTAATTTTTAAAATTTGTTGTGTTTTATTTCGTAATATAAATTTTAAAACGAATTTCGTGTTATTTGGTAAATAATTTTTTTTAAAAACTACTTTTATTTGTTAAAACATAAATGGATCAAAAATAATACAATTCTTGAAAAGTTTATTTTTGTAGAATAATTTATCAAAATTTCAATTCATAGTTTGAAAAATTTTTGGAATGAAATGACCACATTTTTTCAAAAAACTATCTTTAATTTATTATTCAAAAGTAAATACGATTTACTACGTAATTTACAATAAAAATTTCACTTATTAAATGTTTTAATTTCGTTTTATTCATTAAACGAAATCTTATAAAAATTAAATTTGTTGTGTTTTATTTCGTTTAATTTGTTTGAACAATAAACTTCACGCACTAGTTATGATATTTCTTGAAATGAAATAATGTCCATAATAATAGTACCATTATATCTAATTTTTACAACTTTATTTTAGCATCAAAAGAGTAGGTAATAGAGAATTTAATTTTGAACGATTGTTGATTTTTATGCAATCACGAAATTTATCATTGTGTTTATGGCCGCTTGTATTAAAACAAAATAATATTACTGAACGCAATAAACATAATCTTGACATTAGCAAAACATTTGGTATAAGTTATGGTGAAATCATCATATCATACCCAAAACCAATTGATTGGCATTTGTTTGCATACTTCATCGCATTTGAAATCTATGTCTGGATCGCTATAATAATGTCATTGATATTTATTACAATATTTATAAAACATTTGGATTCTTTGCCAACTAATGATTTGATCACAACATTCTGGGGATATGGTATCGTATTATTTTGTCAGTCATTACCAGCAAAGCTATACTCAAATGCTGTCAATTGTATGCCACTACGAATCACATTAACAGTTTGGTTGCTTTGCGCAACAATATTGGTGTCAGCTTTTGCTTCGGTTTTACTCGGATTTTTCATGAAATGCGTCACGTTTGACAAAATCGATACATTTCAAGATCTATTATTCACACTCGGTGTAAATATTATGACAACTCGTTTAACATATTTTGCTGGTTATGCAAAAAGTAAGCAAAATCAGGAGGTTTTGGAAAATGGTTTGAGTAAGCGTTTGCAGTTAATAAAACGATCGCCATTTCATCCGAAGTCACTTAATTCCACAAATGTTATTATTAGGAAACTCAAGTCAAGAAAATATGTTTATGTATCAAGTCTTATGGTTGTAAAGAATTTCGTAAAATACCAGAAAAATGAGTTATCGGTTGTGTTGACAAATGAATTTCATATTTCCGATGAAAGAATGCTAAAATCACACTATTCGTTACTGTTTTCGGGCAGTAATATTGAAATGGTTCGCAATATAAACAACCTGTAAGTATATATTTTTTATGTTCGCATTATTTATCTCAGTCACTGTGTCTGATTGTCTGTGTGTAAATATCTGTCCATCTGAGTGTCTGTCTGTTCGCATTCGTTTTAAATCTCAGAAAAGTCTGTTAGGACTTAATATTCTGATTAGGCTTCAGGTTAGCAAATTAACAATTAATGCGATAAAGTAACAAAAATTAAATATTTTATACAATGCTAACAATGCTAACTCATTAATTTACACAACAATGTGAGCTCTATTACGAATGTTACGAAACTTGTTTTATATTAGTTTATCAATTTTTCATTAAAGAATTACAATTCTTACTGAATCCGGAATATATGATCAATGGATGAAAAATCTAGAAAATCAGAATATCAATAATCCAGTTACAGAAAGGATGGATAAATTCGCATTTATTGTTTTACGTATCAGTTCACTTAAAGGTTTATTTTTCCTGTTGATTATTGGAATTGGAATGTCGTTATTATCGCTGACCTATGAATTCACTATTTTTAATAAACTACACGTGAAAATTGCTTTTTTAATTTATTCAAATTTACTAACTCTTATTAATTTTGTAATCAATCATTTGCTTTATTTTTAGATCAATATTTTTTAATTTCATTATTAGAAGTTTAAAAAATCACTCATAAATCACAACGTGTTATTTAAAACTGAATATTTTCAAGTTAATTAAATATTTCAAAACTATATTCTATTAAGTTCCCCAAAAGCTTGGATTCTCTCAGTTTTATCCATTATAATGTTTTGATATTTACGAATTTTCCATGTATTTGTATTTTACTTTAGTGATTAAAATGTTTTCAAAGACAGGCAAAATTCATTCAACGAATTGCAATAAAATTTGTAAAAACTAAAAAGTTTTTAATATCCCAAATAATGTAAAATAACCACTTAAACCACAAAAGAGAAAATAAGATCCATTATTATTAGAGATATAATTTTTATAAATAATTACTCTACTAATTAATAAGTCTACATCTAATATCATATAATATTTGCAAAGATATTGATCACAGCAACAAGTAGTAAAATATACTGCGAATATTAATTGCATCTAATAATATAAAATATTAATCTAATTGATATTTAATTAATTAATAAAATTGTTAGAATAGATTTATATAATTTATTAATACGAAATACAGGTACTAATTATATGAATATAGATATTGTGTAGATTGCATTTTTTGTATAGTAAACTAATTAAATTAAAATGAAATAATAGTATTTATATCTCTATGCTATAAAAGCAGAAAATTCTATTGTGATATTAATTTACTAAAACTGAAATTAAATGAAATACCGATATATAAACAACAATATTAGTGACAATTATTTTGATAGTAATTTGTGTTATGAAATATTTATTCTGATTTGCTAATACGTATATCAAAAAATCACGTCATTAATAAAGTAATAGTGAATATGAGTAGAATTGAAACTAGTTGTTGTAGTTATGAAACAAATATACAAACGCTAACCATTTTTGAAGTATTAATTAATAAAATCTAATGAATTAATTTTATTAATATCCAAAATAATATAAAATAACCATTTAAACCACCAAAAGAGAAAATTGGTGGATTCATTATTTTAGAGAAATAATTTATTAAAATAATAACGTACTCTACATCTAATATCATATTATATTCTCAAAGATTTTGATGATAGCAACAAGTAGTATAATATACGGCGAAATATTAATCGCATCTAATAAAATAAACTATTAATTTAATTATCAGTTTCATTAGAATAATTAAATTCTTAGAATAGATTTATGTAATTTATTAATAGGAAATATTAATTATATTAATTTATGTTTTGTCAGGATTGCTTTATTATTATCGTAAACTAATTGAATATTATTGAAATAATAGTATTATCTCTATGTTACCATAGTTACACTCCGCTATAAACCTGTAGGGGGGTCTTCCTCAAAATCTCTGAATATGTTTTGTTATTTTAGCCAAAAGTTACAGGTGTATCAAAAACTCTTCAGATTTAACCCACAATTTTTCAAATCTCGATTTTTCTAGGGGGGGTAACAGCCAGACAAGACCCCCACTGTGTAACTATGCTATGTTATAAAAGATTATTATTATTTTTTGATGTTAATTTAGTAAAAGTGAAACAAAATGAACTGCTGGTAACAACAACATTGGAAACAATTATTTTGATTGTATTATGAAATTTGTGTAGAAATTATTAGAAAAAAGCAAAAGATTTCAGAAAAATCCCTTATTTTATTTCTCGACTTCATTTGTGAAATTATTATAAATTATATATCAAGTTTTTATTTATTTTTCGGCTGCAAAAAAATGTATACATTGCATTATTGAAGATTTAAAAATAATGGGAAAACAAGATCGTAACGGTCATAACATCTGACTTCGTATTGAAATTTTTTGTTGGATATATGTATATTATTTTAATGATTAATTATTATTAGTGGTCGCTTGCTCACTATGTTCGCTCGCTCCCCACTTACTATAATGTTTAATGTGGCATATGTCGGTATAGTCTGGGTTTTATAAAATATTACCGCCTAAACGGGATCTATAATTTATTGTCGCAAAAGTGGCATATGCCGGTTTAATCCGGGTTTCATACTATATTACCTCACAAAGTGGCATATGCTTGTTTTTCTATTGACATTTGCAGTCTATCCAAGTGGAGGTGCCGGTTTTACTATTGATATAATGAGACAGTTATATTATATAACCGGCAAAAGTGGCATAAGGTAGTTTTATTAATAACAACTACTGCTTAATTTTTGCTCCTATTTTGACATTTTTTCACTAAAAAAGCCTCTTATTGAGTGGCGACACACGGACACACAGACAGACAGATAGACGGAAAAAGTCAAATCCATATACCTGGCTTGATTTTATCGAAGTCAGATAAAAAATTTCATTTAAGTCATAAGTTAAAACACAACTATTATTTGATCAATATATAATTTATTAAAGTAGACAATGTAATAATGAATATTCATAATTCAGTAGATTTTTTTAATCATAAATAATTAAATCACAAACATTAATTTATGTGCAACAATATTTTTTTGGATAATTTATTATTTTCTATAAAAGTTTTGTTGTAAGAATACTGTAGTGTATTACCATCGCGTATTAAATTAGGAAATGGCAACAAAATAATTTTTTAATCATTTATGACATTTATTTTCAATGGTAATCTTCAAAACATAAAATTTATTATTGAAGAGTAAGAAAATTTATTGAAAGAGGGGGACAGAGTGAGATAAAGAGGGATAGGGATAGGGAGGGAGAGGGAGAGAGAGAAAAAGAGTATTTTAATATAAGTGATATTTTATTTTTATATTAAAAAATGGATACTAATTTCTGTTACAAAATTCCGCTAAACAGTGTGATCACTTTTCCAATAAACAATACAATAAATCCTAAAAATATTCTTAAAATTTTCTGCATTTATAATCGCTATCCATTTGTTTTGAGTAATGCCACTCATATTTGCGGTTTATTAATAAAATTGGTCGCAGAGTTGTCGATTAAATTTGGATACAGGTATTTAATAATATTTGTTAATTTTCATTAATCAAAAAGTATAAAATATTAAATTTTCAAATAATATAAAGAAATAATAGCAATAAGGTTTTTGTTTTGGCCCCCACAATGTTTTCCAAAATAAGTAATTCTATTTTGTAAAGCAGATATTTGTTCAAAATCTGTTTTCAAAAAATTCTTTTCTCCATGGAAGGACTCACACAATAATAAAATGTAATTTTCATAAAAGATTTCTTTGCTGGCAAACTAAAAGAGATAATGAAATTTCATTTCATTTTATAAATAGAAGAAAAATATGTCGAATAAAAATGTGACATTAAGAATTTTTTAATAATTTTTTCGGGCTTCGGAAAGTTTCAATAATTAATTACTCTATATTTCCGATCTACCAGACGATAAAAAGGTGGTTTATTTTTTTGTAGAGAATTTCAAGTAAAAAATTATAAAAGAAAGAAATTTTTTAATAATGATGGGAAAGTTGAGGGAAATTATTTTGTGATTTTAAATATTTTATATAGAAGTTAATTTTAAGCAATTTATGCCTAATAATGTTTTTTGAAGAGAAACTCAACTAAAAGCAAGTTATTAATTTTATATTAGATTTGAAGTAATCGAAGTAAATGATAAAAACAATAATTATGAAATTTTTCTAGTATTAATAGAATTCAATTGAAAGAATCGAGTTTAAAAAACAATTTAAATTTGCTAAATCAAAATAAATTGGATCTAATACTGAGTGGTGCGGCACAAAGGTTTTTTGAGAGCGTTAGGCCAGTGAATCAAACACTTAGTTTAAGCAGAACTGTTGGCACAATACATAGTGACCATATTATTTCAGTGGCAAAACAAAATGAAATGTCGATATTCACATATGTTTCAAGTTTTGAAATCAATGTCTGGATATTTATATTGTTGTCAATATTACTATTGTCGTTAAATATTACTCTTAGTGACAAATTACTAACTAATAAATCATTGAAAGAGATATTTAACAATGTTTGGCGATACTCGACAGTGTTATTAACGGATCCATTTCCTTCAAAGGCATACCGAATACAGTTAAAACATATGTCAAAGAGAATAATGTTATCAGTTTGGTTGCTATCGTGTACTGTTATATTGGCATCAATTTCTGGTGTATTACTCGGGCGTTTCATGAATAAACCATCGTTTGATTTGATCGACAGTTTTGACGATCTCTATCAG
>JAQIVF010001912.1:0-12362 GCA_034698365.1 Steganacarus magnus | reverse complement strand
CATGAAAATTGCCATAATTGCTAAATATGCGATTTTAAAAAGGGTTGAACAAAGAGGGTTAAAAATAAAAATGCATTAAAATTTCAGCGATTCCCAGTGTTTTATGAATCCCTATTTTATTAAACTAAAACTCACTTCGCTATAAAACAAAACAACTGTTTTTTTTGAATCGCATCACAATAGGATTTAAATGTGCCGTAAAAAAAAGATTACCTAAACTGGTGTGTGTTTGCGATAATTATTAACTTATAAATGCTAAAAATGCATAAAAACATTTTTTATTTATAGTAATTACTGTTTTATTAACAAAATCAATTATATCTGGTTTATTAACAAAATCATGAAGTATTTCATTAGTGTGGTGTCATTTATGACTTTGGCTGTAATATGTAAATGTAAATGTTTTTAAAAATTACTAAATTTTCAAATCAATTAAAAAAATGATTATTTACAGTTCTAACAGCGCAAGAAATATCACTGAAAGAGGTTCGCGACCGATTAACCGCATTGGAAGCTAACGTCACCGATCATATTCAAATTTTCGATGACGTGTACCGAACTCTTTCGGTGAACATTCTCGAAAATGACCAGAAAATGCTCGCGGATATGATTGCGCGTTCCCTGAATATTAACGCAACTGAAGAAGTAAACTTTTTCGCTACTGTTTCTGAATTCGAATCAGTAGTACATAGACATCTGGAAATATTAAGAAATGTGACCGTAAGAGAGGAATACGAGTTTATATCGCTTATAGGTCGTGGCCAGTCTTTAATAGCGCGCGCAAACACTGAAAACACCGCATATCGTGTGGTCTTGTCTGAGTCCGCAAACAGAGCCATTGCTAAATTAATTGGTGAACTACTTTCGCAATTAATCACTAGCGTCCATACTCTCTACGATGGCGTGGCTTTACCGCCAGAACAGCGTCAAACAGTTAAAGAAAAGTTCGCGGAGATTGAGAAAAAATTATTAGCAAATGTTAATTGACGTATAAATATTCGATAGTCATCAGTATTAAAAATAATTATTGAGAGTTCATTTAAAATAGGGTTTATCGACAAAAAAATTATAATTAAATTAAAAAATAATAATTTAAACATTTTATTAAATGTAAACTTCGTATATTTAATAATGAATTTTAACAGAAATTATTTTGACGATAAATTAACAAATTGACGGATACTATACTAAGTTTTGCGCATTGCACTAAAAACATATTTCCACAAATCGGATATGAATAACACCAGTAAAGTTAGTCATCAGTTATCAATAACTCCTATTTTGAGTAATTGTAAGAACACTTATTATATCATTTTGACAATATCACTAAATATGAATAATACTTCATTTATGTTTTTTAATGGGTTGCAAAAACACTCATAGAAAATAAATATTTTTATAGTTAATTACATTATTTATGATCATATTTATGAAATTAATAACAATAAAAAATATTCAATATTGTGTCTAGTATTTAAAGAAATAATAATTTTTAATTAATTACTTAGGATTAAACAATTATTTTCTTTTTGTGAATTATTTTTAACAGATGAGCGAGTGCTTCAGTTTTATTTTATATTCACTTGAATTATGACTGATTTCTGTAATTATTTGTCATTTTTGAAAAAATTGAATAATCTAGTAAATAATTCGACAAAATAATAAATACTGCTTATTAAAAACTGTTGCAAAGAAAGTTTATGATTTGATTTCACTGTTTATAATTTGCTGATTCAAATAAAGATGTTCACAATAAATCTGTTTATCATGTTAACAGTTTTTGTTTCGATCACAATTATTTTATGTGAATATCCACGAATTAGTATTTCAAAAAATATTATCTCCGAATCATTTACTACTGAAAGTAAATTATATATAATGGAATTACAATTTACTCCAAATAATACACCAATTATTAATGAAGATAAATTGATCGATAAAACTTACGGCAAAATTATAATAGGTATTGATTATGGTTTCGTGGAAAATTCAGTTTAATTGCTCTTCACAAGAGGTTTATCACGAGTTAAAATGAATTCTAAATTTACTCAAATTGTTAGCACAGAAAGGCTTATCGATGATATAAAAGCATCAACGATGTGTTATGACTGGATTAATCGTTTAATGTATTTTAATATTCGCAGTGCAATACATGTTATTAAACTCGATAACATCAAACTGCAGTATGTATTAAATACTACATTAAATACAAAGACTGATTCGAGAATAGCTATTAATCCAATTGACATGTTTATACTATGGAGTAGAGGTAAACAGATTATTAAAGCCAATCAAGACGGAAGTGAATGCCACGTACTTTACGAAATGATGACATTGCTTGATGACATTACTATTGATTTTGAGTCGAATTGTATTTGTATCGGTAGCAATAGAGAAATTATTCTAATCGATTATTCTGGAAAAATTCTTCAAATTTTCAAAATCTCTTATAATGGAATCGAAATTTGGACTATTGATGTCTATAAGCATTTAATACTCTTTACGGACAACACGCGCTCTAAGATTTACGCGCTCAACAACACAATGAATCATTCGGTGTCAGTTTTGTCAGAAAAATTGTCTGATTTGAAAGAAGAGATTGAAAATTTTAGGTCTGAAAGTTTGTTATTTTCATTATTGCATTCGTCGCGTCAACCAAACCAAACCAATCGACAAGTGTGTGATCAATCAAAATGTTCGCACTTATGTCTACCGCTTCCCAATAATACGTATCGCTGTTTATGTCCGATTAACGCAGTCAACACAGATACGCATTTCAATGAAAATGTAAGTTAGATTTTTTAATTTCTCTCAAAAATAATTTTCAACTTTATTGATAACATAAACTAAAGAAAATTCAAAACAAAACAAAGCTTAACTAATATCATTGAACAGCTCTTATGCTCACATAAACCTCACTTTTATGTATTTATTAGTAAATTAAATTAATAATTTATTAGTATTAAAAACATACGAGTAATTATGAATTTATTTCCAAATATCAGGTTAACGTTTTTGATGAAATAATGGTAATATATTCGGGTCAGAAAAATGTTTCACTAATAAATTTAAACTCATTACTAATTGATAAACTGGAAAACTCGATGGTGGTATACGAGCACAAAGAAGTTTTACTATCATTGCGGAATTATTTTACAGTAGTGAAGCTAATATCATATTATGGTCAAAGAATATTAAAGCAGATTTTCTTTCTTCGAAAGAAAAAGTATTTGTGTCTCCATTAGATAGAAAAGCAAATAACTTATTAGAAATTAACGAAACAATAACACTGATCAATGAATG
This sequence comes from Steganacarus magnus, assembly GCA_034698365.1. Classification (NCBI taxonomy): domain Eukaryota; kingdom Metazoa; phylum Arthropoda; class Arachnida; order Sarcoptiformes; family Steganacaridae; genus Steganacarus; species Steganacarus magnus. Next base: position 9,059 of record JAQIVF010001912.1, on the reverse strand, counting down.
CGATAAAGTTCTCGGTTATGACTGGATTCACGATCTAATTTATATCGAAATTAATAAATCAATTGTTGTATTTAATATAAATCACCCAAATCTTCAGTACATAATCGCAGAAACAAATAATAAAATAGCAGAACGAAATAGTTTCGTCCCAATTAATTGTCACACCATTGCACAGACACTTCGCTTTTTGCGGCGTACGATCCATGGCTAATGCGATTATTCACACAATCTAGATCTTTCAACGCGCAATGCTCGCCCATACTGACACCAGTTGTCTAGTTATAAGACCAGTAATCATTATTATTTCACTTATAAACGTTGAATAATAGTTTCACTTATCGCTGGTGGCACTGATTTACTGCAGTAATTCGTTATTTTACAATCAGCATTATAAACACTGGTATCGCACTCACAAACCGGTACTTTCGGCACAGTATTGATGAGATCGTGATTATCCGACGAACACTCGATGGGCACATCGACGCTTTTACAGTGATAGGCGTACGTATAGCATTCTGGTACGTTCGGCACTGTTTTTGAGATCGTGCTTATTCGAAGCACTCTTTTGGTGCATCAATGCCATTACAATGTTCGACGTACGAATAGCACGGATCACCGAAATGCACTAATTTCAGTTAAAACTCTACTGTGTGCGGCGTGTCGTCCGTCACACTTACGGGTAGATAGTATTCGATATAGAATACGAGTTTAATGTATTTCTTGTGTTGCATAGTTGGGAACTTGAACTTATAGGTTCGTAGCACTGAGGCAACAGTGTTGCGGTCCTCTAATACCGCGTCCACGCAGTGCATCAACCAATCGCACACTTTTGATGTCACTGTAAACGAGTGAAACATTGCAGTGTTAAGCGCGTGGATTGAAATCTGCGGGTGAATGTAATAACAATGTCGTATTTAATCCATTTGCTGATCAAATGAGCGGATGTCGGCGTGTGTCGTGTGGAGGTTGCTATGCAAATAAATTAACCGAAGTTTTTAAGCTAAAAGTTTTAATTAAAAAATGTTTAAAAACCGGTAAATATGATCGCATTTTCTTTAGCAGCAAAGAGTGCGCTAAATTCTTTGTTCAACGCGTGCCACTCGTCTGGCCATCAAACAGATCAGTGTAATGGCTTTTACTCCATTGCGTTAAATGCCAAAAATTCTGTCTCAAAGTGCCAAACTTGGTCCACAGTAGTGCCGAGAAAGCTATTTCTGGTACCTTCGGTAACTCAGCGCAAACCCGTTCACACCGTTGCTATAGTCGTACTGTTGTACAGCGATTGAAATGATAAATTCTTTCGCATTTAACGCAATCAAATCTCTGACACACAGAAACGCGCTGTCAATTTAACCGACTTTTGGTCGTATACTAACAATAATGTCCCTATTGTTTTCTCCTTTAATATTGTAGCCAACGTAAATTGTCAGATCTTTCGTAATAACGGTAAAATATTCGAGCAGAAAACACTGGTCAACGTCGTTCAGGTCGATATTATCGCTAAAATATTCGAGCGAATTGTTTTCGTTACGCGCATAGTAGTAAGTGTTAGTCGATAGTTGGGGCATATGTTTCGCCCACAATAGACTCGCATAACCGCTTATACTCCACAGACACAGACAATACCGCTTGTGTGCAGTCATAGTGTTTTGACCGATCACTGCCTCTCTCTTTATAATGGATTATAACTATATATAAAACAATTCAAAATTTATAAGAAAATTTATTTGAAATTTTTTAGCAAAATAAAACATCATTTAAATCTTTAATCACCACAAACGAGTGATTATCCACTTGAGCAATGGTGGTGAAAATCGCAACACTAATACTCCGCGGATCCGCAATCTCTTTGAGCTCCACTTTGTGACACGAATTATCGACCGGTAATTTGCTATTTATCTCGATTCTTGTATGCACGTCAACAGCTTTCATGTCCACCCAATACTGTGAATGGACTATAAGTATTTTCTGGTTATTAAAACGGATGTTCTATAGTATACGTGAACCATTGTTGCAAAAATATTTTTATTTAAAACTTTTTGTTAGTTTTTGTTAAGCTATAGCGCCGATAACCGCGCATGAAGATTAAATAGTGCATACAGTTTAATTGTTAAGACTATTTTTTACAACAATGGTTCCCGTATATTATATAACAACCATTAAAAATGACTTAATGAATATTGTTCTTTGTCTGTTACACAGAAACTAAGTTTCACTTTAGCGTCAGTAGGAAGAGTAAAATTATTGCTATTTAACAGACACGAGTGTGCGGCACATTCGTCCGAGAAATATAGATACTCTCCGTTTTTATCCATTAACGCGTCATAATCGGATGGGTTTAAGTATTTTGACCACTTTTTTAGGTGCAGGCCAGCGATGGTCATCTCATTGATCGGTGCCTCAAAATCGTTACGAAATTCGTTTTTTGTCTCGTACTCGACTATAAAAATAATAGTGCTGTGGATTTGCATTGTCTTTATCCTAGATATAGAAAAACTGTGACCGCTTATCAGCGCGAGTATCTCTCAGATCCTCGACACGCCATCCAGTTTTTAACACATCCCACTCGTCTTCGTTAGCTATAATCGGCTGATTGTAACTGCGTGTCGGCTGTATTTAAGTTGTCTATCATTACATTTGCTCTGCTCAGTAGATTCACAACGGAGAGAGCTTGAAATAAATAATACTGTTAACAAAACTATTAGAAATCATTAGATAGTCGATGAGAATTTTGTCAAAACTATGAGCTAGAGGTTGAAAGTGGGACCCACGGGAATCCCGTGGGAGTGAATTTAATAATAAAACATGTGAAATTTGCGGGAATGAAAAAAATCTCAACATTAAGGCAAATTCAACCCGGGACCCGCGGGAGTTAAAATTTTAATTGCAGGAGGGAGTGGAAGTGTAAATATGAACATTTTTTAACCTCTACTATGAGCTATAACTCGATTAATAATAATATAATGTATTTTACTTCTCGAGTTGAGATATACAGTATTGTCATCAAACTTGATAACTTTGATGATAGATAACAATACCATTATTCAAATACGTCACAGTTAGTGAGACCATCATTACAGTTTTCGCCTGGAATTTCCAGGAATTTATGATTTACAAAAAAAATGCTCGATAAAATGCATTAAAAAGCTTTGTCGCTGCTAATGTCGTGGAATAGTATAGCGTATTTTCAGCGAAATTTTTGAAAAAGAACGGGAATTGTCTTTATAGTGTTAGTCACTCTAATCACATTTTCGAAACTAAAAATTTGTTTTTTTATAAATTTTTATCTCAGTTTATCACAATCATGTATAGTATAAATTATGTATAAAGATGGGGATGAAGAGTTGAAGATAATTAAATCGTTGCCGCTCAACAAAAACTCCGTTTCTAACTATAGAAGTATTTTCTTATTATTACAACTTAAATATAAAAATGTTGCAAAAATATTAATAAGTTAAGAAAAGTTTAAATTTAAAGTTAATAATGAATTTTCTTAGATTAAAATCATATGTAAAAACTAATGAATAAAACTAATAAATGTCAGTAAAAATATATAGTTTTGCACAAGAAATTTATAGATTTAAAATATCCTCCGGTCAACTGCCGGTGAGATCAGTAAAAATTTTAAAAATCTCAAGGAATTTACTTTAAACAGTGCTTTAAAATTATCTTGCTTTGAAAGTATAACTTATTAATTGTTATCTCATATAAAGAATATGTAATCACACGACACAGTGATACACTCGTATTATAGTTATTTCGCAATACGTCAACGAATGAAATAATTCTATTTTTGATAAAAAATGTTCTCACAAGAAAAAACTGGTTGTTCACTTAATTTTAAGCATAAATTTATATCAATAAACATCTACATGTTTTGGAAATGTCTCATTAATACTTTAATACTTTAATACTTTTAGTTTCACAACTACATTATCTTAACTATATTTTAAAGCAAAAGTTTATTAGAAAAAAACATATTCGATAAAAACGCGTGTTTTCTGCAGTTAAGCGTTTTTAAATATAAATTGCCAAAATTATTAGACTAAAGCCAATAAACAATAAAAAAATTATTAATTAAAAATAAATAAAGTTATTGTTATGTTCAAAATATTAAAATGACATTTACTCTAAATGTTTAAAAATAATTATTATTTAACGCTGCTTTAGATTTATAACTGAAATGATTTTATGAAATGTTTAGGTAACGAATATTAAGTACTTAAAAGCTGATGTGGCATTACTGGCACAATTAAGCCAGAATTAAGCCAGGAGTTAAGCCAGGAGTTAAGCCAGGAATTAAGCCAGATTAATATGGCGACACAAAATTTGCATTGATTTATATATTGATTGTTTCGATAAGTAATCAGTCAAGAATTTTAAGGTTTAAAATAAGGCTTTGTTACCAAACTCTCAAAGAGTTATTTGAAAGCTATCTCACATATGCTGAAGGTATAAATTGAAGCCAATAATTCTAACATTCAGTCACAAATTAGTTTGTGTGTTAGTTTAGAACGTTTCATAGTGACGTGTCTACATATTTTGAAATATAAAAGGTTTTGTTTTTCTATGTATTAAACTTTGAAAACTAAGTAATAATAGTGTTTTATTTTCTTTAAAATCCGAACAGAGAAATCCATTCTTGTATGAATTTCGTATTATATTATATTTAAAACAGAAAAGTTTTAAGTTTCCAAATAGATTAACACGCAGTTGGAAAATAATAGTAAGTAAACACATTTTTTTTGCAAACTTTAGCTCATTTAACGATAAGTAAATGTCAATCTGGCGACCATCTGTATGTAATGCAAGTTTATTTTGTATTATATTTTACTTATCTATTGTGGAGAAACTAATATTATGACTAATGAGCGGATTTTACGGTTATCTGTCAGTTATAGGTTGAGAAAAGTATTTAAATTCGGTTAAGTTTTTCGGTTAACGGATTTTATAAAATTGCTAAAGAAAAGAATTTTATTTAATCATTAATATTTTTTTTCAAGAGAAAATTATATTCTGAAACTAATCTGAGCGTATCTTTTAATAAAACTTTTTAATAAAAGTGAATTTTCAAATTTATTTTCTTTTATAATGAATTTATCAAATGTTTATAACTTTTCTGGTCTTAATACTAAGTTTTTAAACTATTTAAAATATTTAGCTCATATTTTAATATAAAAAATCGAATTTCGGATGAAAATTGTCATTTATTTATTTCGGTCGGAAACCCAAAATTCGGTTTTATAGGTCAAGTAAATTATCACTTAAAATGTTTATTTTAGCAGAAAGTTTGTTTGTAATTTTTAAAACCGAGGTTTTATCTCATAAATAAAAATTGTTCGGTTAAAACTGATATATCAGTTCATTAATAACATAAAATTCAGGTATTTTTCCAGCTGTAACTAATAGATACAATGGACGATTTAACTCATTCTTTAAATAGAGGAGTTAATAGAAATTTAACAATTTTCTAATTTAAGATAATAAATAAATAAATAAATAAAATAATAAAATTTGTTGTGCTTTCAATTAATTTATTTAAACAGATCGATGTCTTTCAGTGGTGAGTTTGAAAACTTGAAAATACCGGACATACCATATATCGATGTCGCACCACACAAAGATTACGATTGGATCGAACACCGCTTACAGTTATGGTGCACTGAAAAGTCAGTTCCGACAAAACTTATCAAAGAAAATCACATCGATTGGATTTGCAGATTATATTCAAACGCATTATATAAGCATCGACTGCTACTTATTGGCAAACTGAACATACTTTTGTTTTTTATCGACGATAAAAGCGAACATTGGTCTTCAAATGAACAGTACGATGAGTTGGTTATCTATTTTGAGAAGCTTTGTCAAGATTTTATGGACATTACAAAAATTGATGAAAGTGAGTGCTTTTATAGATAATATACTCAGTAAAACATTTCGATTAAATTATGAAAGTCACACTAAAGTTAAAAATAAATGAATCAAACGAATGAACCCAATTTACTTTTGTTAACAAAAATTTGTGGGGAATTTTTCAGCACTGTTTCAGGTTTTAAATTTTAAAAACCGAAATAATTTCATCAAGAAAATTCTTATTATTGATAAACTTGAAATGAAATTTTACTAAACTAGTTGATTAATTCTCAAAATTAATCTTAGATATAATTTTGAAAAATTAAGTTAGAATAAAATAGAATGCATTTTATTTTTCAATAGATTCGTGTTCAGAATCAAAAATGTTTGCCGAAATATTGACAGAGATGTTACCAGACTTATCAACAAAGCAAAGCACAATTCTAGTGAATACGATTTGCGATTACATCAAAATGACGATTCATATTCAATGCAATTATAGACGATTAAACAAATACATTCCACTGCAGACATACATGAAATACAGAAGAGTAGATGGGAGTGTGTGGGAGTGTGTTGTCTGCGCAGAGTATTCACTTGGCATTGACTTTAGCGATCAAATTCGCGATTGCATAGAATTTAAAGAGTTGGTCGGCTTATGCATGGATCGTCTTGTAGTTTACAACGATATACTTGGGTTTAAAGTTGAATTAGTGACCGGAGAAGTAATGAATTACGGACTATCTTACGTTTATGACACACATTGCACTTTGCAGTGCGCAGTTGACCATACATTTCAATACTTAACACAAATCGATGTAAGGTATAGCGCATGTCTCGATTTTTGGCGCGCACACAACGAACCTTCAATTCCACCGTTCTTGACATTTTGTATGGGATTGAGTCATAGTTTCGTGAAATGGCACCACCAAACCAGTCGTTATGATTTGACTATTAACCAATCAATTCAATCGAAATTAAGTAAACAGGAAAAAATTCTTAAACGCACAAAACATATAGATAAACATCTAAGTATAGATAAGACGGTATCTGAGGTTATTGGAGATGAAAACGCAAAACTATATATTCTATATTAACAAAATACAAGTTGTTAAATGCTTTTCGCATTTTAATGACAAACATTTAAACTTTTATTACTATAATTCAAGTAAAAGTAATTTAAATGAAAATTAAAGTATATAATGAAAATTGATTATTAATATTGTTTTTAAAATTAAACTGAAATCTTTATCATTAAATATATGTATAAATCAATTAGTAATGGTCTGCACAATTTTAAATAGAAATATTCACCTTAAATCTGAGTTAATCACAAATATCTAGAAGTCTGCATAATTAAACAGAGCTTAACACAAAAAGCTGTCTGAATTATTGTGGAGATTTTTTTAAAAATTAAATATAAATCCACACATTTAATCAGCGTTTAATACCAATAAAAATAATCAAATCTATGAATTAGCGATTAACACTCTATACAACCGCCTTATAGTGCTCTTTATCAATCAAGACTGACTTTTAGATGAAAACATTTCTTAAGTTATTAATATATTTGCAACATTTTTATACTTAAGTTGTAATAATAATAAAATACTTCTATAGTTAGAAACGGAGTTTTTGTTGAACGGCAACGATATAATTATCTTTCAACTCTTCATCCTCATAGTTATACAAAATTTATATTATACATATTTGTGATAAACCGTGATAAAAATTTATAAAATAGCATTTGTTGTAGTCTTTGTTTCATCATCTGTTGGACGACTTTGATCCTTAGACTTTGTTGACAGACATTGACGAAGAAGTAATACTTGAAGAGAAGCGAGCTCTTTGTTGGCCACATCCAGTTGCTTAGAAATCAAGTATCAGTTACGTTTCACCGAATCGTTGCGAAGAACTGATACCAGTTGGTCACGAAATGCAGCAGACAGATGATCACCGTAGTTGCAGGTCAGAGCTGTAAATTTCAGTGAGAATCCTAAGCTATTTATGCTTTGAAAGACTTGATATGAGTTTTAAATTTGCAATACTTGATAAAATTAAATCACTAATTATAAGACTGAGTCAGATAATCTGGTTTTTAGTCTGTGAATTGTGATAACGCATATCTAAAAATTTAGACTCTTCTGTTCTTAAACTCACCGGATTTAAACCACAAATTCTACCATAGAATTGTTTCTTGTAACAAAGGTACTTGTTTCTTTTATTTAAATTGTGAGGGTCTAAAATTTAATGGATTTAAACAAAATTATTTCAGGAAAATAAATTTTTAAAAAAAAACTTTCTCCGAAATATCCATTGAGTGTGTCTATTTTAAAAATATTTAATATAAGACCTATTATTATAATAAACTATGAATGAATTTTTTTAGTTTTATTTTAAAGATTTTTAAATAGAAAAATAACTTGTTTATCGATACGTTAACATAAATTTTCAAGGTTTACACATAATTCTAGACATTTCTTAAAAGCGAAGATAATTTGTTAAATTTGCAATTGCTATAGTGATGAGAATATTTTCAACTAAGGTATTATATTTTTTTATTTGACAAAATAAGATTATAAATAATCCATGTAATAATAGGATGTAAAAGCTTTTTGAAAATTGTCTGTTCATTATAAATTACTGAGTTGGCATAACCGTAATTAACATCATTCACGTCATTTACTATTTGCTTAAAAATCATGTTTTTTTATAAAAAAGTTAAATCATGCAACGACTGAACTCTAAATCATTTCTACGCTCACTATAATCGAGGATATAGTTTCAGTGCAATAATAGCGTAAAAATGATTTATAATTATTTGTTTTTAGCAATAATATTAATTTTAATTGTGTGCGCAATTAATTATACATATTTTTTGTGTTTCAAACTCGCACACTATCCTCCCGGACCGACACCCTTACCTCTTATTGGCAATTGTTTAAGTAAAAAAATATTACATTGCAATTACTTACAAATATTAAGTATAACTTATACTTGTATATTATATTACATTGATTTACTCTTAAAGTGTTGATCAGAAATTTAAACCGTCATCCGACTTACTTTTTAAAATCTTTGGCGAAGAAATACGGCGATGTCTATACTTTATGGCTGTGTTCGACACCGATAGTTATTATTAGTGGCATCGATGAGGCGAAACAAGCGTTTTCTAGAAACGAAATTTCCGACAGAATTGGTCAGAG
>JAQIVF010001911.1:0-12362 GCA_034698365.1 Steganacarus magnus | reverse complement strand
GCCTATGAATAATCAACATAATTTTATTATTAAAAATATCAATAATCACGAATGTATTGAAAATTTCTTATCGTTACAATAAAGTTTATTAAACTCGATGTAATGTAAAGTCATTTTAAGTTGCTTTTTTGTTGATTTTTATTGACTCCATGAGCTAAATTTTTGATTTACAGTACTATATCATAGTTACACAGCTCCAAACCTATAGGGGTCTGCTTCAGAAATTCTAGCATGAGGGTTTGAACGACAATTTTTTCTCATTTTGGCCAAAAATTATAGGGGTAACTAAAACTCATCGGATTTAAACGACAATTTTCAAATCTCGATTTTTCGTGGAGGGGGTGTCAGGTTTTCACAATTTTCTAGGGGGGTTCAGACCCAGGCAAGACCCCCACTGTGTAATTAAATTTATCATAATGGTACTATATGTAATCTTCAAATAAAAATTAGATTATAAATTAACTACTGAGTGATTCTTGTTTTTATACTGACATTTCCACGTAATTCTTAGAATATGCCATTTGATTAATGCATTTCTTTTAAATTATATCATTAAACAAAACCAGAAAATCCACAATAGAGCTTACTTTCTTATATCACTTAAATAGAATTGATAGTATGATAATATTTTTTAATCATTATTACTTATAAGTTATTAAGACTAATAACTCATTAGTAATAAGTTATATTAGCACCAAACAGAACTAACAGACTTCTTGGACTTAAGAAATGTGTGAACATAGAGAGGATAGACATTGTCAAAACCATAAGCTCTCCTTTATATATAAAGTGAGCTAAAAATTTATTTAATTTTGCAAATAAAAGTTACATGAAGTCATATTTTTTCCTAGAAAATGTTCATATTTTTTGTTTCAAGTAAAAAATGTGTAAAAAATGTTCACATGCTGTTATTGTATTTTTAGGTCAAATTGATGCAAACTTAAATTTAGGAAACAGATGTAACAGATTGTTACAACAAAACAAAATTGTTGACTACATTAACTAATGTAATCATTTCAAATTTTAATTTTATTTATTTACTAACGATGAAAATTTATTTCACATGAGAGATGTGATCTTAAGATTTACTGATTATATTCGAGGTTTTACAATATAGAAGTTATATTTCTAAAGTATTAGTGTTGTGTGCTGTAATTTTATAGCTTAAATCGAAATTTTTATGACAATATCTTTATTTTGATTTATATTGAGGTAATGAACTGTGAAATAACAGTGTCTTAACTTTAAACTGAGATTAAATGATTTTTATAATTATTAAAAAAATTGAGTCAAGTTTTTGATCTATTAGTTATGGTATATTAAACTGTGTTTTAGTTATTTTTTCAGTTATCACTAAAAATAATAAAAGTTGATCTGAAGTAAATGTACAAATCTATGAGCAAACATTTTCACAGAATTATTTTTTGATTTTTACACTTGAGATTAAATGACAATAAAAGTTAAATAACAAGTGTTAATATGGTATAAATAAACATGTTTGGCCTGAAAATTAATCCAAAAAAAATTACTTTCAAACTCACCATTTATTACAGGTATGTAATATTCTAACGTATACATACTATAGTAAATTATTATTATTTTTTAAAAAAATATAAGTTTTTACATTGTATTTTGTGTCATAAGATTAAGTTTAGACAAAGCTGGTACGTTCTTTACGATTTTAATGCTTAAACTTATAAGATTAAACTTAAGAACGGAAAAGTTGAAGCACCAGCCAATCATGCATGATATTAATATTTTTGTTTTATATGCTCAGAATTTTTTTAGGGATTTTTTTTGTAATCAGACTCAATAATACCGTTCGGCGGTCAAAACACATGAAACCCGATAAATCGTGTGCTCATTTGATCTCATCAAATAATTTTAATTTCTATATATAAAATTGCATCTTTAAATCGTTATTTTGAATACGTTTCCTTATTAATTTTAATTATACAATAATTTCTAAGTCTGTATAATTATTTATTTTACAGAAATTGTCGGAAAATGTCTAAACTCGCTATTTTCATGACTACGTTAATGGTTTGCATAACAATCTCCACTACCAGTTTTAGTGCTGATTTGTACGATGCTATTCAACAATTCTGTAGTATTACTGTAGAACAATGTCCAGAATCTCAACCCACTATTTCAGACTTGAATGCTACCATCACACCCCTCTATACGTCGGAGGATACTGTTAATGATACTTATGTGCAAAGTCTGGTTGAAAACTATCTGCCATCACTTTCGGCTATATGTTTCGATCAATAAGAATTTCTTTTCGACTTTAATCAAACTGTTCTCCACAATGAATACTGTTAACCATTATATAAATTTGTTATTTTCTCAGCTATACTCGAAATAGTATTTATTGAGTAAAAAACTAATTTTTAAAAAATATCTGCTTTTAAAAAATTTAATTTTTCATTGTACAGCAATAATAAATTGTTCAGTTCTGTATTTTTAGTCATTTAAATGTCAAAAAAATATAATCTTACACAGAAAAGTTACATCAATTAATAAAATTCGCGTCTCATTTATTTATCGACGTGTGCTTATAAGCGCTTTCCTGCGCGCGATGTGTGCCACAGAAAGAGGAGAGCAATAGCTTATTGCAGTATTTATTTATTATTTAACTATTATTATTATTTACTTAAGTTAAGTTAATTTATTGAAAAAAATTAAACAGAATTTTTATTGAAAAAAAATTTATACATTATTTGTCGTCATCACTATCACCATCTTTCTCGCTGTGAAGAAAGTGCAGCAAATTATCCGATGATTTACTAGAATTAAAATAGAGATCCAAATCCCACACACAATCTTCGGGCACACCAGCGCTATGTCCGCAACTATCAAAATGAGTCAATAGTTGCTCATCGCTATCGAAACACTGTTGACACTGATGGCATCGCTTTTCGCTGACCGATCGTCGAATATAATTAATTAGTTTGATTCGCGAGTAAAACGGTTTATCGGTAATAATCGCGTCAAACTTAAACTCATGTCTATCTAACAGGTGTTGCTTAAGAGTGGTTATATTGGCAGAATAATCACAAAACAAACAAACGCATTGGTCATCGACGTCGCAATCCTCTTGCCATTCGTTCCACTCGTTATCATTATTTTTGTTTTGGTCGCTATCACTGTCACAATCGGAGTCATTGTCGTCGCTGTCGTAGTTATAGCCATAGTAATCGTGCGTTTCGTTTAGTATTTCATTGATTTCTGCGCTGATATTGATGTTACCGATTCTGTCGCTTAAATTATTTGGGATTTCACTGTTTTCCATATTTCGATCTAAATATCTAACTTCAGTTTCTTAGCAAAAAATTTAGAAATTTTTTTGCATTTAACACACGTGTTCACAAGCTTTTTAATATTTTACTACAGGTGTTAACAGTCTAGTTATTAGCCGTTAAGGGTTTTAACTTACACTTTATTAACGTTAAATATATATTAAGATAATACAAATTTTAGTTTAAATTTATATACAGAAATTATATAGAATAATACAAAAATAAGTAATTTAATAAATGTAAAATAATAATTTAACAAAACAATTTACAATAATAATATAACAATTTAATAAATTGACGTGTAATTTTAGCTTTATATTCGATTATTTACCGGTAATGTGTTTTCAAATAATTGTCTGAATACTGAAAAGTCTTTCAATTGAATATATGCTTCGCTTTTGATAATAATATTCATACGAGTTTTCATGTAATCATAGAAATACTTTTCCAATTTATCGAAATTGTTGTTAACAGCGAATGTGTAGAAATTGATGGCATTATTAACATTTACAACTTCTTTCATGATTTCAACGCATTTCTGTTTTAAATTTTGTTCGAAATAAGAATCCGATAAATAATACAAATCTATTAAATCTTTACTTTTAATGTCAACAGAATTTGTGTAAAGATATTTGAGAAATGAATGATAAACCGAATATGAATATTGTGTTATTTCGATCACACTATTCGTGCTTTCAATCCATTCATTCGAAAACAATGTATCGAAATGTTCGCAAGCACTTATTAAGTATTGTTTTTGAACGTAAATATATTTGCCATCGATTTTAAATGTGATGTCATTTAATCGAAATTCTTTCTTATTAAAAGTATCTCTAACCCTCTCTAATGGTGACATGTTTTCATACGTTTTCTTAAAATAATATGCTTTATATGTCAATTTCAATTTCGAATAATTCATTAATAATTCTTCAATATTTTTAAATTTAGTTTTTGTCGGTTTATTAATTCTGCGTTCTTCACACTTTCCCCACACATAACAAAACCCGTCCACAGAAACACCGATCGATAATTGATAGAAATAAGGGCCGACAGCAGCGATGTCCACAAATTTTGTGGCAATATTCAATTTGATGGGAATATTCCTATTTTCATTCGTTTCATCACCAATTTGACAATAATTATTATCGCCGAATACATAAATCTCTCCATTTTCCGATAACAACATACTATGATAGTCACCGCAACTAATTTTAATAATTTTATCGCCATTTATGTTATCGATTTTACACGGATTGCATTGATTAGTGTTATTCGCAATACCGAGCTGTCCATTATTATTCTGTCCCCAACTCAACACATCTCCGTTCTCTGTCAGAACTAATGTGTGATAAAGACCGCAATCGATCGCAATAATAGTTTGATACTGCAAACCGATTACTTGTGTGGGAACTGTAATATTTTCGTTCGATTCCAGATACGAACCCCATTCAAACACTTCGCCATTACGTGTTAACGCCAGACAATGAGTGCCACCACAACTAACATCGACAATACATTTATCACTTAAAGCAGTAATAATAGTTGGTTTCAAATAATCATTATTAGTATTTCCGTGTCCGAGTTGTGCGCGATTATTCAATCCACACGAATAAACGCGACCGCATTTCGTAAACGATATTATAAAGTTTAAGCCACTCTTAATATCAATCACTTTCTTCTGACACAACTCATTAATTTTTTGTGGTTTAAAAGTAGAATTCACGTTCACTTCAATATTAATAAATTTGGTGTCATTGAAACAAAACATATACACATTGTCCTCATTAGTAACGCAATATACCATTAGATATAAGCCAGGGTTTGGACGACCATTAGTGACACGTTTTTTGAAATTCGGAAATACAGTGAAGAAATTAGTATTTGCACGCTTTAATTGTTTCATAAAACTCAATTCATTGATATCACTCATATTCATTAGCAGTTTTGAATGATATACTGAAACACAATCAAATGAATACTTAAGAATACTTAACACAGTTAGTATTATAAATTTCGTGACACACTTTCGTATGTTTTCGTAAGCAATAATCACTATAATTCACTAAAATTCACTTTATATTATAAAAACGTTTTTCATATGACTAAATATGAATAAAGTAAGGCCAGTATTTTTCGGTTAGATACTCTTATTTCTGTAGGTTATAGGTTTTAGAGCCCGAAATAGCTCCCGACATTGGGCTATTTCGAATTTTGGCCCAAGAATTTGGACCCCGGACACAAGTTGTCGGGTTCGGGCCTTAGCTTTGAAAACTATGTCGGTCCAGGCTTTTGTCTTTGATCATAGAAACCCGAAAATTTCTAAAATTCAGCTTCAATGCAATGCAATAATATACATAATTTCTATAAATTATTTTCTACTTAATCAGTTAACTTACCACAAAAACCAGACATTTTACTAATTAATAGATATTAGTTAATATTTTATTGAAATTCAAGTCGTTATAAATAATAAATATTTTCAGTTGTTAAATCGGGTCTGGTTGTGCTTTTTCGGGCTCGGGCTTGAGTGTGCCAGGCCTCGATCGGACTCTTTTTCATGTGTACAGTACTGTATTATATCTTACTAGAAAGTATGAAAAAATTGACTATCAATGAAAATTTTAAACATTTAGAATTTTAAAATTTATAGCCCAAAACCGATGAGATTTTACCATTTTTACAAATAGTGTACTTTTCAGTTACACGTGCTATGATTAGATCAAATAATGGCAAATAACGAGACAGTTTGTAGCTTATATCTTAATGTTAACAACACTATCAGTGATGAACACACACTGCTATCATCGCATGTCAAATGTTTATTATGTGATGAGACATTTAACAATCAAACTGATTTAACAGTCACATTACAGACTCAATTACAAACTCATCTGTTAAGCGCACACCGATTACTAATTGCCGATATCGACAATATAACGCTATTACACAAATATTGCGATTATTGGCGAAACAAATTACGCGATTGTATTGATTTGTCCATATATTGCGCCGTTATTAACACCAATTGGTAAGAAATACTCATTTTTTTAATTACAATTAATTGTAACATTTATTTAACATTAATTGTGAACAGCGGTGCCAACGATTGCCATCAATCGGAGACGTATTATATGCTCGGCGGTAACGATAGACAATTCGTCGAAGACTCTGAGCTGAGAAAGCGATTAAAGGAAGAGCAGATTAATTCAGTGATCAACCAGTTTTCGCGAGAACGCAGTGAACGCGAATTTTCTCGAAGTTGCATATTCTGTCGCAAAGTTTTCACCGGAAATAGTAGAGTACTATTGGAACACTTGAGTGATGACCACAACTTTTTTATGGGACACGCAGACAATATTGTGAATTGTAAGCAGTTATTAGATCTGTTAGAGGAGAAACTGAATCAGTTTCGGTGTCTTTATTGCGAAAAAGTGTTCAAATCGTGGGCTGTTCTTAAGGAGCATATGAGGAAGAAAGCGCATAAAATGCTAAATCCGGATAATCGTGAATACGACAAATTTTACTTAATTAATTTATTGTCGCCGGAGAAGCATTGGCAACAAGTGAAGGAGGAGTACGACGAAGAGTTGTCGCGCGACGATTGCGATGATTGGAGCGATTGGCGCGAAGAGTGCGACAAACAGAGTGACTGTGTTTGCTTATTCTGCAAATTCTCGTCAAATATCACTGATTTGAAGCAACACTTGAATCGAATACATAAATTCGATTTCGATGCGCTTATTATCGATCTAGAGTTTTATCTTAGAATTAAATTAATAAATTACATTCGAAGATCGATGCACGAGAAGCGATGCCATCGGTGTCAACAGTTATTTACTAATGACGACGAACTCTTAGTACATCTCGAATTTTCCGGCCATAGCAGTGAAGTGCCACCGATCGCTGATTGGGATTTGCCTGAGTTTTTCTTTCCCACCTATGAAAATGATAATTTGCTTCACTTTCTGGACAATGGTAACGAAGAAGAAGATGACGATAATAATGGTTGTCAAGTTAAGTGATAAGTCATTAAAAAAATCTCTAATAATAAAAGTTTTATCTTAAAAAACAACGATACGCTAAATTATTTCGCGGACCTTATATGCATGAATTTAAGATTATATTCATAACTTTGATTGTATCAAATTGATGTGAAATAAATAATTTAAATAATAAAATCTAATCAATATTTTTGACACATAGATTGGTCAGAGTGGACACCATAAAAATGCAATATTTTAATGATCAATAACTTATAAGTTATAAGTTATAACTGACTAAAGTTTTAGATTTTTAAGTTAAGTTCGAACTTTTATTAGAAAAATAATGTTTTTATAAAATACAGTTTATATAATACAGTTTTAATATAATTAATTAAAAGTTACGTTATTTATCATTGTTTCAAAAACTTTTTTGTAAATTGAGATGTCATTCATTTCAAGATATGCTTCAGTTTTAATAACATCTTTAATGCGAGTTTTCATATAATCGAATGTATATTTTTCCAAATCATCAAAATTATTATTGACAGCGAATGTGTAGAAATTGATGATATTATTAATATTTATAACTTCTTTCATCATTTTAAGGCATTTTTGTTTTAAATTTTCTTCGAAATAAGAATCCGATAAGTGATACAATTCTATTAAATCTTTACTACGAATGTCTAAGGAATTTGTGTAAAGATATTTAAGAAAAGCATAGTAAACTGGATATGAATATTGTGTTAATTCGATCTCGTTTTTCGTACTCTCAATCCATTCATTCGAGAATAATGTATCGAAGTGTTCGCAAGCACTTATCAAATACTGTTTTTGAGCGTAAATAGGTTTGCCATCGATTTTAAATATGATGTCATTAAATCTATATTCGCGATTATCAAAGGTTTTCCTAATTCTATCCAATGGTGACATGTATGACAATTCGTATGTTATCATTAAATAATACGGTTTATATTTGCCTTTAGTTCGCGAATAATTCATCATTGCTTGTTCAATGTTTTTAAATTGAGTTTTAGTTGGTTTGTTCACTAAACGATTACAGTTTCCCCAAACATAACAGAATCCATTCACAGAAAGGCTGGTAGAGATTGGCTTATGATAGAAACCTGTGGTCGCGATGTCCACAAACTTTGTCTCAATATTCAATTTTATGGGAATATTCCGATTGTGATTCGTTTCATCACCGATTTGACCAAAATTATTAGCGCCGAACACATATATCTCTCCATTTTCGGATAATAACATACTATGATACGGTCCACAACTAATTTTAGCAATTTTATCGCCATTCAAATTATCGATTTTACACGGATTGCATTGATTAGTGTTGTGTCCAATACCGAGCTGTCCCTTGTTATTCCTGCCCCAACTAAACACTTCTCCACTTTCCGTGAGAGCCATTGTGTGATAAACACCGCATGCAATCGCAATAATGGTCTGAAACTGCAAACCGATTACTTGTGTGGGAACTGTAATATTTTCATCGGTTATCACATTACCACCCCATTCATACACTTCACCATTACGTGCTAATGCTAAACAATGACTCGTTCCGCAACTAATATCGACCACATGTTTATTGATTAAAGCGCTAATAATAGTGGGCTTTGAATAGTCGTCGTTAGTGTTTCCGTGACCGAGTTGTCCGCAATTATTCCAACCCCACGTATAAACGCGACCGCTTTTCGTTAACGCTGTGGTAAAGTTGATGCCACTCTTGATATTAATTACATTTTTATGACACAATTCCTCAACTTTTGTTGATTCAGACACTGAATTCTGGTTCGCGTCACCGATAAACTCTCCATCAATACATTCATATGAATACACGTCGTCATCGTTGGTAACACAATAAACTAACAGATCTCCATTGTGGCCATAATAATGCTGATAATCATTAGTGTTGTGTTTTTTGTAGACCGGAATTATTTTTATAAACTTAATATTTTCACTTTTTAATTGTTTAACAATAAACCACTCTTCTATTTCACTCATGTTTACAAACTGTTGAATGATATCGTTTATCCTAACATTATATACGATCGCTTAAAAAAATGAACATCACTTTAAATTCAGTGTTACCTGTTTGTTCATATGACATGACTAATAACCCACGTGTATGACGTTATGACGTACATGTAAACACAGATAGAATAGACGTCAATACATTTCCTTAGAACTCGTGTGTGACGTAAAGGTAAACATAAATAAAGCAGTTGTCAATATTGTAATTTTTTTGTTTCCAGTTCTAAACCAGTTCTACACGAGTTTGCATTGTAATTGCTTTTATTACTTATTGCACAATATATAACAAAGTCAAAACTTGTGATCAAAACAATTTTCATAGTTATAATAATTAAATTATAAAAATACAGTAATATAAATTTATAAAAAAAATATGATAACTTAATATAAATCTTTTCGAAATAACACCTTTTAAGTTTTAGCAATTGATTTTTATTTATGAGAATTAGTTTAATTAAGAAAACGTGCCATTATTGAGTGCGGAAATAAATAATCGTTTTGATATTGATATGTCGTTCAATTGAATATATGCTTCGCTTTTGACAATACATTTCATACGAGTCTTCATGTAATCAAACGTATATTTTTCGAGATCATCGAAATTATTATTGACAGCGAATGCATAAAAATTGATGACATTATTAACATTAATAACTTGTTTCATAATTTCAACGCATTTCTGTTTTAAACTTTTTTCAAAATAAGAATCCGATAAATAATATAATTCTATTAAATCTTTACTTTTGATTTCAACAGAATTTGCGTAAAGATATTTGAGAAATGAATAGTAAACCGAATATGAATATTGTGTTATTTCGATCTCGTTTTTAGTGCTTTCAATCCATTCATTCGAAAACAATGTATCGAAATGTTGGCAAACACTTATCAAATATTGCTTTTGTGCGTAAATATATTTGCCATCGATTTTAAATTTGATGTCATTTAATCGAAATTCTTCCGCATTAAAAGTATGTTTAATCCTCTCTGATGGTGACATAACTTCGTAGGTTTTCTCAAAATAATATGGTTTATATGTCGCTTTGTATTTCGAATATTTCATCATTACTTCAGCAATACTTTTAAATTCAGTTTTAGCTGGTCTTTTAACACTCAGTTCATCACATCTGCCCCAAACATAACAAAACCCGTCTGAAGACATTGCAAGAGATATTTGATTTTTATAAAACCCTGGCGCAGCGATGTCTACAAATTTAGTGGCAGTAATTAATTTGACGGGAATATTCTTACTATCAGTAGTTTCATCACCAATTTGACCAAAATTATTAGCGCCGAACACATATATCTCTCCATTTTCGGATAACAACATACTATGATACGGTCCACAACTAATTTTAACAATTTTATCGCCATTCAAATTATCGACTTTACTAGGATTGCATTGATTAGTGTTATTCGCAATCCCGAGCTGTCCTTTGCTATTCATTCCCCAACTAAACACTTCTGCATTTTCTGTAAGCACTAGAGTGTGATAAACACCGCATGCGATCGAAATGATAGTTTGATACTGCAAACCAATCACTTGAACGGGAACTGTAATATTTTCGTCAGTAACACAATTTAGTCCCCATTCAAACACTTCACCATTTCTTGTTAAGGCCACACAATGACATAAACCACAGCTAATATCAACCACGCATTTATCAATGAGAGTATTAATAAGAGTTGGCTTTAAGTATTGATTATTCTGGTTTCCATGTCCCAGTTGTCCAAAATCATTCAAACCCCACGAATAAATGCGACCACTGTTTGTTAATGCTACTACAAAATTCATGCCACACTTAATATCGATCACATTTTTTTGACACAATTCCTTTACTTTGATGGCATCAGAGATAGAATTCTTGCGTCCATCGCCGTAAACATATTCGCCATCAAAGCATTCATATTTGTGCACATTATCGTCATTAGTGACGCAATACACTGATAGATATCCGTTGTGGTGGAAAGCATTGCTGACAGTTGCGCTGTACTTCGGAACTATTGTTACGAAGTTTTTATTATCAACAAAATCTGTTTCTAATTGTTTAATAATAAACCATTCACTGATAACACTCATTCTTAATAATTTGTTGTGATGTCTAACAATTAATGAACATACCGTACATCTATAGAAAAAAATCTATGATTAAATCAAATATTTAAAGTATATCTAAAAAGAATTTAAAAAAGTTATAAGCAATTGTAAAACTTTTAGCACTGAATCGACATTTGTTTAATTATCTTACAAAATTTGATACTTTCGCGGTAACTTTTATTAAAAACAGAAATGATCACAACCAGCACCAATCAATTGACGTAATCTTCTATATTTAACTTTAGTGATACAATTTTAAATAAAGATGGCGCACGTGTAGTACAAGCATGCGTTGCTGTTTATTTTGTGTTCACATCAAAACTTTCGTTTTATACGGTAATCCTCTTTGCGAGTAAAGTTTTATAAAGTTTTTTATATTATTTGTAAAATTTATTCCTTTAATTCAAAACAATGAAATTATACAGAAGAGTGACACTTAATCTATTTAGTGGTAGTGGTGAGCGTTCGGCCAAAACTCAGACATTTGGCCGAACTTTAAATATGGAAAACTTTTTAAAAAATATTTTTGATGTGTATATTTAAATCTTAAAATTGCATAATTGATGAATTCTAATAAAATTTATATTATAAATATGTAAAATTTCTTGTCGTATACAGAGCTTCTTTTTTCTTATACAAACTAATATAAAAAACTTGTACCGTACTTAAAATATTTTTTTAATTAAACTTCTGTCCATTCGGTTCGCAGAAACAGCTGAAGAGAATATGGCGGCTGTGTATCTAAACAAATAATTCATGTTCTATTATATTTTAATTTAAACGTTATAAATTAGTTTGGTTTGTCTTATTTTACAATCGTATGACTAACTTAACAACCTATTTATACCTGATTTTGATTGAGATGTCGATAAAGCATTTGCTGGTAATTCATAGTTTTGTGTGTAAGAGTTCGACAAAATCAGAGCAGAATTTTGTTCA
>JAQIVF010001910.1:0-12364 GCA_034698365.1 Steganacarus magnus | reverse complement strand
TCCTTTTTTCACTCATTGTGTGTCATTGAAATAATAAAACAAATTAATTAAATGAATTTATTCACTTTAAAATAGAAATGGTAAAAAAATGTACAAACAATATTTAATCCACAACTTTGAACGCGAACACATGTAACTCATGTTTATTAAATCTTACGATAACATCAATCCAATGCAATCGTGACATCTGTTGAAAAATATTGTTAATGACGTTAACGGTTCGTTTATAGACATTTGGGTTGTACCCTATTATCTATCAAACTTTTATAATAAAACGCAAGAAAATTTTTGAAATACCGGTATATTTTCTTTTACTTGAGAACAACTCATTGTTTGACATTTTTGGGCAATTTTAAGCTTGAAGTTTATCGAATAATTCTATTTTATTTATTTTTTATTCGATATAACTATAAATAAATTATAAATGATTTAATAAAGTAAAATATAATTAACTAAGAACATAATTTCATTACACAATACATAATAATATTATATTCATCTGAACACTTGATTAAAATGCGAATGCAAGCAGCAATGAGTGAATTACATTCGGTTCGTGTAAACTGTGATTGTTTGTTACAGTAAATATTTTTAAAATAAATATAACTGTGTATCGAATAACTTAACTAATTTTTTATAATTCTTGAATAATAATTAAGCTAATAATATATCAATTAATTACAACTATTACTTATTATAACAACATATTGTATGCTAAAAATATAATTTGATCATAAGGTCTGCACATATACAATAAGTGGAATTATGAAAACATTGGAAAAGCCTTCAATTTGCGTGCACTACCAAACTATAAGATAATATATGAATTAATCTTCTTTCTTCGTTATAGATTTCAATTTAATTGGATTGTTTAAACATTCTTGATATAAATTATTCAGATCGAATTCAGAAACAATATTCTCCTAATTAAACAAATAAATTAAACAATTATAATTTAAATGACTAACGAATATAATTAAATTGTTAACTCGATTCGCTTTACAAATTCATTCGGAGTTGAAGTCAGGAAATTAGGGATTTATATGACTTATAATTTTAACATATGACTTGAGTTAATGAATATGCAAAACAAATACTGAAACTTTAATCTGGAAATCATACGTTAGTAAATGGGAATTTGATAAGTTTTCCATTATTATTAACAACTGGTCGTCTCATCACTTCCTTTCCATTTCGAAATAATATAAGTGTAGGCAATTGCTTACTGAAAGGCGATGTATTAATTTTGTACTTATCGGCCACGTCTTGATTCCTCGCGAGATCTACTTTTCCGAATTTTAAATTATTCAATGAATATTTGGAGGAAAGTTCGGAGAAAACACTGGCAAACTCGATGGAAGGAGGATTCCATGTGGCGTACAGTTCGATAATCCACGCCACTCTCTTGTCTCCATCTAACTCTTCCTGTAAATCAGTTCCCCTGAAATAAGCAATATTTTCTGGTCCTTCATATGTCGGTTCGGGAAGTAGTAACAAATGCACTGCAAGTATCAATTATCATAATTAATATTGGATCAGATGGTTATCGTACACTTTAGACTTACAAATACAACAAACAACGTATAGAATGCCATAAACTGGATCCGAATAGAAGTAAAGCAAAACATTTCCCATTTTGGCGAACATGCATGCTGTGCTGATATATGGCAGCAAATTAACCGCACCTAACAATTCGTGAAAATAAACAATCGTCAGTTTACTTTCATCAAATTTCAATTAATTTAATTAATACCCTCTTTTCGACTTCGAAAAACAATAATAACAGCAGTAAAGAATAGTATTTCGGTTTCGCGCTATAAATTAAAAATTAACAAACTTATGAATGATATAACGGTTATTAATTGGGTTATGGTTATTGTACTAAACATACATAGTCTAATGCGCACGAATCAAATAAAAAATCACAAAATGGGGAAATATTTTTGAAAAATACGAATGAAACTGCGAGACATATATTTGTTAAATAATGCAATCGTAATAAACTTTTTAAATCACTTAATTTTATTAAAGACATATTAATACAGAATCTAATAAATAATTGTTTACGATAAACAGTAATGATTCAAATCTAGTTTATCTTAATTACAAATATAGTCAATAGATGTCTCGGTGTTGTCAATGCTCTAAACCAATATATTTTAAACGGATTTAGATTCTACACACATTTAAAGATGAGAGGTTCAATTATGGCTTTACCTTAATTAAAAAGCTATAAGCCTCTAAGAGGACGCCGAAAGTCTCGATTACTTTAAAGAGTTATCTCCAATATCCACTTGGCCTTCAAATTAAACCTAAACCACAGATCAATTTATTATAAAAATTACATTTGTTTAATTAATTATTTGAAGCACTTAAGGTGAACTCATTTTTGTTTCAGTGACCTTAATTAGGATTTTGTTTCTAAGAATTTTAAATAGAAATTTTAGAAAAATTTTCATAATATTTTGTGAATATTTTATTTAAAATGAATGAATAATGATTTAACGCTTGAAACTTCATCTACTAGTGATAAGTTTTGACGATAGAATTTTTTAAATTCCTGAAAATCCAGAA
Organism: Steganacarus magnus; assembly: GCA_034698365.1. Classification (NCBI taxonomy): domain Eukaryota; kingdom Metazoa; phylum Arthropoda; class Arachnida; order Sarcoptiformes; family Steganacaridae; genus Steganacarus; species Steganacarus magnus. The sequence continues at coordinate 9,790 of JAQIVF010001910.1, read as the reverse complement.
TAGTGTTTACTCTTGAAAATTTGTGTTAATCCTGAATTTTCATTTTTAGCAAAAGTTGTGGTTTTTACTTGTATTCAAACTTTGAAAGTAATAAAAATATGTCTAAAACATGTTATTTTTCAAAATTACCTTTTAATTTTGTTTTTTACATTTTAGCAAACATTTGCTCATTTAGTATCGTGTAATGTATAGATATTTCTCTTATTATTCAAGGTATACTCACCGATAAAAAGTAATTTTCTTGTATAAAACAATGTATAAAAATTTGATTAATAATTATAAAAAATTTTATAAATTAGTTAATAAAAATATTTTTTCCTGAATAAACTGGCGTTTTCCACTATTTTCCCTTTTTTAAGAAGCGAATGTTTATTTCAGATTAGCTCAACATATAGGTTTACTCAAATTTTTGATAACATATTAATAATTGAAGATAATAAGAATCGATGAATGCACTGATACTTGTAAAATTCAATAAAAAACTGTATTAAAGACTCCTTTGCTATTAATTTCAACAGATCTTTTTCATTTCTCAGTTCTCATTTCATACCATTCGGTTTTAATTTTAGCCATATATAACCATAGAGTCATTTATTTTTTCCAGTATTTGATTTCAAATCAATAACTTGTATCTGATTCTCAGTAATTTAAGTGAAAACTTCAAACTTCCCAATGGATGTAAGTATTAACCAATGTCTATGTAATTTCGTGACTAATTAGTGATTTTTTAAATTACCTGAAGTCTGTTATTAGTTCAACAAATGTTTTAAATTAATTTAAAATTATTAATATTCAAAACTATAAAATTTGAAAACTTTTATTTTAAGTTATAATAAAATATCATATGTCGCAAAATAAACGAAAACATAATTTGATTATCAAAAATATAATTTACAATTGAATTATAATAATTATACTAAGGTTTACTCATATGTTATTTAATGCTGATTTACAATGAGGACCATAAATAAGATGCAAAATTTGTTGAAAACTATAAAACGAGGTTTGATTACGAATACTAATTATTTCTAGACACTAAGCAAACTTTAAAAGGCGTTGGAGTTAGAGATGCGCCGGCAATGCCCTGCGCTATAGTCGGTGCTTCACCACTTGGAACGCATAGATTAAAGCACTGCAGTAAACCTGATAGAAAGAGGAACATTTCCATTCGCGATAACACATCTCCCAAACACATTCGCCTCCCTTTAACATAATACAGAATAAGCTTTAAAATTAAATGTCGTTAAACACAATTTAAAAATGACACTCACCCACAGAGAATGGCATGAAATGAGGCGGTTTAAAGAATTTTCCATTTTTTAAAAAGCGATCGGGTCTAAAACTTTCGGGATCGCCCCACAACTTCGAGTCCATATTAATGGCATATAAATTGGAGACTACATGAGTTCCAGCTGGTATAAAGTAACCGTTAAGACTTGCATCACTATCATAAATATAAGCAGTTATAAGTGACTAATTATTTAACAATATTTTGGTTAACTTACTCAGTGGTTGCGTGAGCGTTACCTAATGCCACCACATTGCTTCTTCTCAGTACCTCCCAAATAGTGGCCTCAGTATAAGGCATTGACTGGATGTCGTCGAGTTTAGGCAATCTATGTTTTCCAACCACAGTATCAATTTCATGTTGAATTTTTCGCTGAACCTTAGTATTGATCATAATAAACAAAACAGCCCACTCTAATGTAGTGGTCACTGTCTCGAGACCAGTACTAAATATGTCATTCATTATTTGAACCAATTGTTCCTCAGAAAAGTGTGACACTTTGCCAGATTTTTTTAATTCATTTTGTTCAATAAGATAGGCGTCAACAAAATCTCTTACATGTTCTGGATTTAAGCTTTTTTTGTGCTCATCCATTATTGCTTTAAAGTATTTGCTGGTCTCATTTCGATTTTGTTTAATTTTATAATACGCGAAATTCACTTTTGGCACAAATCTCAAAAATGGCAAAAAATTAACGGGCATTGCAATTGTGAATAATTTATGTCCTTCTTCTATAACCTCAAGCAAACGTCGAAAAATTTTATCTTCAGAGCTTTTAAAAGTCATACTCATAAGTAGTGATCCAACAATGTTACTGATAGAACGCGCGATGAATGGTCGAATTCGACAAGGATTTGATTTACAATATGTGAGATCAGATAAAAAATCTTGTACTTCAGTCTAGAAAAAGAAGTCAAAATCACTTATTGCGGTTTAACTTTCTACACTACATTCTTGGTTCTATCATAATAATGTTCTACACACTTATTCTATTGAAAGTTTTAATATTTTTATTAATCAAAAAATTTTAAAATCAAAATTTTATTTTTCTCCCGTTTCTTAAATAACAAGTATCAATTAAAAATTTTGTTCATTGAATCTACTTTTCGATAGATAATTAATGTATATCAATATATGATGAAATGGGCTATTATAGTACAGTATGCTGACCTCTTCGGACCTCTTTATACAGTATGATCGACCCTCTTCTCTATCTTGGGAATTACTATCTATTTCACAGTTACAATAAGCTACACCAGCTTCGTTAAGTTAGTAGAAAGTGTTAAAATTAGATTAATGTTTATAAATAGAATGCCATACTAAGAATAAAGCTAAATATGTAACATATTATATATCTAATCGAGATTAAGTGTACTCTATAAATATCTGACCGAACGATAAAAGCTTAATTTGTGTACTGAGAAAACTTACGTTAAAAAAGATTCAGTAAACGCTACTCAAAGAGAATTGTGCTCTTATAGTATGATTATTATTATTGGTATTAAACTACAGTACAGTATTGCTATTAAAGTTATCTCGTTATTAAACTTAAAAAACACAAATTATCTTTAATGAGGGTTTAATGGGAAATGTAATTAATTTCTTACAATTATATATTAATTATCAAAGCACTTGACACGTTATGGCAGATGAAGATACAAAGCCTTTAGTTATATTTCTGAAACATACCTGAATTTTGTTTTCGAGACAATCCTTTCCCTGCATAAGACTTTTAGCTCCGAGTTTTCTAAGTATTTTGTGCAAAAATTTTCTCTGCTCCTGCCATAACTCACCGTTTGAATTCACTATTCCTATATTAAAGAATAATATAAAAGAAGTTATCTCGTTTCGTGTGATTTACGTCACAATGAATATTAGTAAAAAACTAAATTGAAATCTAGTATCACTTACCATATCCCTGTAGAATTTTTGTCAATTCAGTGTCAGGTCTGCCAGAAAAGATTGGAAGTCGAAACGCTTGTTTAATAATCTTCGCGTCGTTAATCACAACTATCGGTATTCTTCCAAGATTTAGTTGAAATACTGAGCCATACTTTTTTGATAAAGTGGTGAGAGTTAAATGAAAATCTTGTCCCAAAAAGAATAAATATCCAAAAAATGGAACACCAAAAGGACCAGGAGGTTGAGGTAGAATTGATTTTTTCATGCATAATCGCACATTTATGAATAATATGACGAATATTAGGAATAAGATTGAGAACGATTCAATGGATAGCATTGAGACCAGAATTGAGACCAGACTATTCATGATAATACTGATGAATATTCTCAAAGCCAATATATGTATCACTATATAAAACACTTTGAATTGAGATAACAAGTTCTATCCGATCGGTCAATTGTAATGGATAGCAGTTTCGGTGCTTTTATATCAGCGCCAAAATGAAAAACACAAATAAGCCTTTGACAAAAATATTGATGATTATGACTCTGCCTCCTCTGACAAGTAGTGGCCCTTACAGTGGCAGTAACAGTGTTCACCTGTGTTCAGCTGGTGTGGCTTCCAGTGCTATCATACAAACAGTACAGTAGGTCTACATTGGATGTCCTAGAATTACCTGCATTAAAGCGAATGGAGCAGCGAATTAGAATTAATGTCGCTTCTATATGAACTGTAAGTCTAAATCGGAGTAATGATTAATTATTTGTGCATTATGTTAACAACAGTAACTTTATTACTAAATAAAAAACTATTTGTTAATTTCATTTGAAGTTCTTTTTGCAATTAAAAAGTGCTTAATTAAATTCATTTCTTGTTAATATTAATTGCATAATTAAAATTATATCACAACTTTTGGAAAGTTTTTTATGAGGTATTTCCTAGTTTATAATATGTCTTCCGGCGAACCTAAACTCTAGCGTTATGGACCCATTCATAGGTCGTTGAACTCTATTGGCGTCTATACTTTCCACTAATGTGTGTCAGTTAGAGATAGTTTATTGCGATTCTTGTCAAAATCTCGAATTACTTCTTTACCACAGATACCATATAGCTTTCACATAAATTAGATATATTTCAACTCAACTATTTAAAAAACATGCCATCAATTATAAAATTGATATTATTTTCAAGTTCATTAACGAAGTTGAGTTTAAATGAGATATACCTTACAATCATTGAATCGATAATTTTTCTGTTTTGAAATATTGTTTGAACAAAAATCATTTTTCATTATCGTGAAAAAAGAAAGAAAAAGGTTATGGGATGGGGGAGAGAGAGATGGAGAGGGAGAAAAGAGAGAGAGAGAGAGAGAGAGAGAGAGAGAGAGAGAAGAGGAGGGTGACAGTGAGAGAGTTTAGTCAGACAGAATGGGGAAACACTAGCCCAAGGATTTAAAAAATGTTAATGAAAAGTTGTGATGCGCTCCTCCTTTAAATGAACCTCTGACCCACACATCTAGACAGACTTTGTAGGCCTTTGTGAAAGTAAACGCTGTACAGTACATGAACATATGAACATTTTTTAAATCATAAATAATTATTATTCTTTTATATAGATTTTTTCTGATTGGAATTTAGAAAATTATAAAATTTTGACAAATTGTCTTTTGTGAAAAAATTTCAATGCAATTCCATTTCAAGAGTTTAAACTTTTAACTTAACTTTCAACTTTATCATAGTTAATGAACTTGAAAATAATATCAATTTTTTATTAATGGCACGTGTTTTTCCTAATTATTGAATTAAAAAAATATATAAAATAATTTAATATTTATGCAACTATAGTGTAACTATAATGTATATATCGGTATAGAAGTTATTTGCAATTCGACAACGATCGCAATAAATCATCTCAAACTGACACACATTAGGTTTATGTTTTATGAGTTAAAGTCTCAACCAAAGTTCAATGAACTATCACAGAAAGTTTGCCGCAAGACATACAATAAACTAGGAAATACCTCGTGAGAAAACCTTAAAAAGTTTTTATTAAGCAAAACTATATTCGTTAAAAATGAATTTTATTAAATATTTATTTGCATAATTGCAAAAAATTAAGTTTTACAGCAATAATAACTCACCAGTTTTACAATTCATATTAGCATTCGATTTCTATAATTTTAGAATATATTAATTATTTTAATGCTTTAGATGGTAATAGAAATATAGATTTAATTAATTGAATCTATCCTCACATGTTCTCTACTAACAATATATTCTAATAAGAACTACGGTAATAGTTATTAGTTCTAGGGTGGGGTCAGCTCTCTAGATACTCGAAATTTTAGGGGGGGGGGTTAAATCTCACCGGATTTAAGTGACAATTTTTTCCGAATTTTGGACAGAAATTACAGGGGTCTCAAAAACTCATCACATTTAACGATAATTTTTGCAAATCTCGATTTTTCGTTTGAGGGGTCAGTTTTTCCAATTTTCTATTGTGTAACTATGAATATTTAAATAAACCATATTTACCTGCGATAAAATCATTATAATAATTTAAATTCAAAGTATATTGAACCCCAATTCATTTTTATTTAAGTTTCGATTAAAGTTTTTCTAAATTTCTCTTCAATAGAAACTATAATAGACATAAATATCTGTTAATTTATGAATTCATTGTTAGCTCGTTATAATAATAACTAAATATTTAAAATTGTTTAACATTTAAGTTATCTAAATTACATTATATAACATTAAACATGAACTTACAATCATCATTAAAGTTTGTTAATTAATTGAAAGCTTCAAAATCTTCCTAATTAAATATGGATTACTATTTAATTTATAATTATTGTTAAAATTTAGGATAGAATAATTTTTTAGATTTCCTAAATTTTTGTAATTAGAGCTTTTAAATTAAATATCTCGTGTTTACTAAGTTACACGTGTTTAACCTAAAAGGTAAAATTTACTAAAGATTTTAGAAATGTATCAGAAATCAAATGAATACGACTAACATGAATTTAAAAATTTTAAAAGCAATTATAATTAATTATAAATTTTCGAAACTAATATATATTATAGTTAATTATTTAAGAAGTTTGTTTTTAAATTATATGAAACGATAAATGATAGGATGAAATAATAAATTTTGACAAGAATTAAGAAAAATGGTTTCATAATCACTATTGCAAGGTATAAGAGTTACTTTGTTGTTTTAATGGAATACGTATTTTGTGTTGTATAATTAAAATATGACATGTAATAGTGTGGTAAAAAATAATTTAACATATTCCAAATTTGCTAATATTTTTAATTTTTCTAGGTAGTGTAACGTTTTTAAAATTCTAGAACGTTTCACCCGCACTTTACCCATCTTCAGGCCACTTATGATGGATACACACCAAAAATTAATATTAAATAAATCAAAATTTAAATAGTAAAACTAGCAAACCCATAATATCTTAAAAGCCCCGGTTATACATCCACTGTTTGTTATCGCTAACGTGAAGTGTTTTATTTATTTAAACTATTCGATTTTTAATTTCAAATACTTTTTTAGCATAATGTTATATTTATAGAGAATATTAATTGATTTTGCTGTTATAAAGAATATCACTAAAAATTGTTTTTTCTTATATTTATTTTGAATAAATTTTCTTTGCTGAACTATAAAATTTTAAAAACAATAAAATTACAAAAACTGAAATCACAAATCTTTTAGAGATAAAGAGAAAACTTTAAAATTTAATAAAAAAAATCAAGTTTGAAAAAATACTAAATAAACTTTTTAAATACTAAATAAATTTCAGAAATACTTTTTAAGTAGTTTTAAATTTGTTTCTAAACTGTTAAAAGCAGATTAATTTTGAATCTAAAGTTAAAAATTTTCAAATAATTATTTTAATATTTAATCACATAATACTGACCAAAATAACATTTTTCAGTGAATCCAAATTAACTAAATGTCTATTAGTATACAACCATAACAAAATTAACTAAATTTTAAATCTATTTCATCAAATAAGCTAAATTAACAAGTTTTCTATACTTTATTGCCCCTTATTTCTGTTATCTTTTAATTTTCTTGATATTTTAAACATTTGTTTCCTTAAATGAATAAGCTTATTATCTTTTTATAAATACTGTGATTTTTCCTTATGGGTAGCTTTTAATTAAATTTATATAAGTGTTTGCGTAAATGCAATGTGCGTCAAATGTTTGATAAGACAAATAAGATGTAAGAATATAAGAAAATTCATTAAAAATTTCCATCATAAGTTCCCACATGAAAAAACTCTTATCTCCGAAATCGTTTTCGCAATAGAATTGAATATAATTAAAAACAAGAGCGAACATTCCGATGAAGATTACTTTGAAAATTAAGTAATATTTGTTCCCTCAAACTCTTTCATTAAATCATTGCGTTGATTTAAAGCCCAATGCGTACGTGATCTCAGAAGAACGGACAGATATGTCAAATACATGAACTCAAATTGCGCTAAAAATTTTGAAAAAATTAATACAATAATTAAATTGAAATTTTTTAATATATTTTCTTTATACAATTTAATGGAATAGTTAAAAATCAAAAAATAAATTAACAAAATTTTCTAAAGAAAAAAATCAAAATAAATTCGATATGATATATTGTATGAATAATCGCTAGTATATTAGCATAAATGTATGTATGATATACCTTGAAGTGTTCGATGAAATGCTACAAAATTGGGTCGTTTACGTAAACTTGCTCTCTTCTCTAATTAATCGGTCATTGACATGGAGAACACGCCGTAACTTTCCCTTTTATAAAAGGTGAGCTCATAACACTTAAAATCATAAGACTTTATCGTCACAGCTATAATATTATTTGTGGAACATTTAATTACCAAAAAAACACACTCAATTATGTGCATTAGATTTCGGTGCAGTTTGAGTGGTTGAAACAGTTGCTGAACCGAAACCTAAGCCAACGCCACGATGAGTGTGTGTTGACATACGCGCCACAGCGTACTGCATGTCTAAATTTCTAAATAGCGTTTCTTGACTTTCGCCCATATTATCGCTCTTTTTGGCATTGTCTTCGTTATCTTTTAAAGGAACAGAAGCCGATGAATCCTTTATGCCCATTAATTTGCGAAATTTTTCCGTCATTTGACTTCCTTTATCGCCTTCAAACTTAGTATTTTTCCAAAGCGTTGGAACTGGTGATGCAACTGATGCTGAGGCTTCCTGTCATGCATTTAATTATTATGATATTAAGGGTTCTGAAATTAAAACTAAAGCATAAATAATACCTGTTGTGGTTTGCTATCATCTCTACTCCATAACAGTTTGCGCTTCTGTTCTTGTTGTGCAAACTTAATTGGATTAATCACACCAACATTATAATAATTTGGTACTGATATACCGGTTGAGGCTTTAATTTGTTGCTGCATTGTTTGCATTGCATGAGTCAATTGGTTTCTACCCGTACTTTTGCTATCATTTCTATCACATTTATTAGAAGAATTTCGAGAATGCTTTACTCTACTGTCATCATATTTATCTCGTTTTGAATGTGTTTCTCTGCTTCGACTACGACTACGACTGCGACTGCGAGTACGACTACGACTACGACTACGAGAACGCCGTACACGCGAATGCCTCTGCGATTCACGATCATTGTTATGATAATGTTTACGATTCTTTTGTTCATAATTGCAATCTCTATTTGTATCATATTTCTTATCGTGTCTATCATTAGTTGAACACTTTTGAGATCTGTGTAAACTACTTTTATCACTAAGTTTGGGCTCAAGTTTTGATTCATTATCCTTCTCTTTCTCTTTGCTGTGCGAATGCGAATGCCTTTCATACGACTTTTCCTTCTTTGTGTCTAAATTGGGGTCATATTTAATTTTATGGGAAGAATGTGAGTGCGATTGTGACGATGACTGCGATTGTGTTGCGTTCACATCATCGCCGATATTATCGTCCTCTTCTTCGTCGTAATCCACGAGTGATTTAAGTGCCTGTGAGAACAATTTTCCTTTACATAAAGAGAAAATGTGATATTTATTGCAATTCAAAACATTATTTATAATTAATTAAACATTTAATCATTCTCTTCATTATCCATATAATCATCAAATAATGCTTGCATTTCATACCAATTTTTAATAAAATTAATTCACTATTATTTATAAATATAATATATAATAATTAATTTCATACCTTTCTCTTATCCATTGATATTCAATTCACTCGTCAATCTTAATACATAATTAGGTTTTCCATCTAAATTATAATAGATATTTAACAAAGCAATCCTTATTTACAAACGATAACAATATCTATAGTACAACGGTATACATCTATAGTTAACGCCGTTATCGAAATATCAGTGGTTCTCAAATTTGTTGCGATTTCATCAAATAGAAAAATGGTAATTGTTGTCAATTTGCTCTAAAAATAAGGTTTTTGTTCTCAAATTGTTAGTTTAGAATTTTAAAATTCTTTATTACTTTATATGCGTTTTTATCAGACCTGCTATTGAATTGAATTTTTCTTGACTGCAATGCACTCTTTGTCGGCTTTTATTAGGCGCCACTCGAA